>CM063510.1:1921084-1933584 GCA_032207245.1 Pardosa pseudoannulata | reverse complement strand
CGGCAGCAAATGTGTATATTCTTGGGGAATTTTCTGCAGAACCTGTTGCACTGTAAAGAGGAGCTGTTGACCGACTAGTTTTTGATTTTCAATAAATGTGAAATTCCTCAACTCTGGACTTTGTTTTTCCGATGCCAAGCTAAATGTAGCTGAGTTACTCTGTCAAGAAAGCACTGACAATTAAAAATGAGCTACTGATCCTTATAACTAGAGAAGAATCAGCAGTTACAGATATATATGAATATATTAGTAATGATATTTTAACCCAATTAATTTTAACATCCAATTACTAAATGTAATATTATTTGATGATTCTATACCAAAAATAATACCCTTGCTTTCATTTGGTGAAATTCCCTTTGTTGTTATTAATCCCTATTAACCTGCAGACTAACGCAAGATCGCTAAGCTAAATTTAAGTCAGCAATACTTAAATAACCTTTCATATCATAACCTTTCCACGAGTATTATAGCCTCTTCCAACGACCAAACAACTAACACCTAATTGGCTAAAACCTCAGCTCATCCAACAGTTTTTCTCATTCTAATCTATGATTGGTCACCAGGCTCATGAAGATTGTCGAACAAGTAAAGCCTGTCAAAATATGGCTCTGAATATTTGAGTATTTTTTATGAGTAACAACTCTCCTTGATTGCAACATGATCCTCCATGATTCTCCATGATTGTCACACAGCCTATTACGGGAGATTGTCTATAGATAATTGTTATAGTTTTTAAATTTAGGACAGTCTGAATTCTTTATAGATTCAAACTACAGAAGTAGAAATTCTTTATGTAAGTCAGCCTTTCAATCTATGGACGAAATAATACCCCAAAATGTACAAAACTTTAAAGTAAGTCAGAAAAAAAAAATAGAAGAAAAATCTAAATTAATACTCAAGAAGTATTTTTAAAATCCGCAATATATTATAAAATAAATTTTTAAAATATCTGATTTTCAAAATTGTACTCAAATATTATTTGAGTATTCTCATAAAAATACTCAAATATTCAGAGCCATATTTTGGCCAGTTTTACATGTTTGACGGTCTTCATGAGCGTCGTGACCAATCATAGATTAGAATGAGAAAAACAGTTGGCAGAGCTGAGGTTTTAGCCAATTAGTTGTTATATTAATATAGTTATATTTCAATTTTTATCTGTAGAAAGTTTCATTTACTCTAAATTGGTAATTTTCATAAAACGCTTTGTAACGTTTCCTGTACTTTTAAAGAAACACTACCATTCGAGTTCAAAGATTTTCCTTAAAGCTAGCAATGTCTAGATTCAAAAAAAAAAATATTTTTGATTCATTATAAGATAGAAAATTGTAATCTATTTAGAAAACAAATTACTAAATCATTAATGAGAGTCTAGCTTTATAAAAATTATTTAGTTTTCTTATTTGCACGACATTTAAAAAAAACATATGTAAACACCAAGTGAAAAAAAATAGAAATCCCTTACCCGCAAAATTTCTTTTGTAATTTGTAAATTAAAAACAAATTTTTATATCAACTAAAAAGCTAATTTTCATTTCTATGGGAATTTCAGTTATAAAAATATGAGAAATACATTTATTTTTATCACGATAAACATTATTTCTTAATTTTTTTATTTTTTAACATTTTTGATATTTTTTATTTTCAAAATATCAAAAAACTCTTAAGTTTTAGTTTATAGGATAAAACATATATTTTCTTAAATTTGAAGTTAAAATTTATTTTTAATCACTTTAAATATTTAATAAGTTACTTTTAAGTGAATTAATTTTTTTACTTAGTGCATATTTTTTATATTATAATAAAATAGGTTATGAAAAATAAGTAATGTGTTAAAAATAACGTTGAAAATTTACTCTAAAAATGTAGAATGTTTCATTCCATTATGGGTTGAAAAAAAAGGTTGTTGTAATGAAGATTTTAAGGAAACATAGTACCTTTCGAAACTTAAAAACTTTATATAATATACGTTAATATTTATATAATCTTTATATAACTCATCATAAAATGAAAAATTTGCTTTTTTTTTCTAATGAAATTTTATGGTTTTTTTTTTTTTTTTGATAACGTTTTACCTTTGAGATATTTTTTTGTTTTGTTTTGTCATATCATGTAGCATATGTTTTTTTTTTAATTTTTTAATACCGAATGAAAAAAATAAATTTTAATTACCTGAAAGATAATTTTTGAAATGTGCATATTAAAAATAAAATTTTTTAATCAAATTGAAGTGAAAAGTCTGTTTTATTATGCACACCTAAAACGTTAAATGTTTCTAACTTTTTAAAATTTTAAAAAATATATAAAAAATGTAAAAACATTTTATGAATTAGTCTTTATTATGTTATAAAATAAAGTATATTGTTATAATAAAGATTTTAAGGGGACATAATACCTTTCGAAACTTAAAATCTTTATGTGATAGACTTTAATCTTTATATAATTCATCATAAAATGAAAAATTTGCTTTTTTTATAATGAAATTTTATGAGTTTTTTTAAATAACGTTTGACCTTTCAGATGTTTTTTGTTGTTTTGTCATGTCATGTAACATATTTTTTTTTTAAATTTGTGATACCGAATGAAAAAAAATGAATTTTAATTGCTTGAAAGATAATTTTTGAAATTTGTATACTAAAAATAAAATTTTTCAATCAAACTGAAGTGAAATGTCTGTTTTATATTATCCAAACCTAAACCGTTAAAGATTTCAAACATTTTAAAATTTTGAAAAATATATATAAAATGTATATATATTAAAATATACATAAAAAAGTAAAAGTTTTTATGAATTAGTCTTTATTATACTATAAAATAAAGTATATTGTTATAATGAAGATTTTAAAGGGCCATAGTCCTTTAGAGACTTAAAATCTTTATATAATAGACTTTAATCTTCATTTAATCTTTATATAATTCATCATAAAATGAAAAGTTTGCTTTTTTATAATGAAATTTTATAAGTTTTTTAATACCGAACAAAAATTTTTGAAATTTGACACTTTTGAAAAAATGAAAAAAAATAACTTTTTAATTACTTGAATGTTAATTTTTGAAATTTGTATATTAAAAATAAAATTTTTCAATCTAACTGAAGTGAAAAGTCTGTTTTATTATGCAAACCTAAAACGTTAAAAGTTTCTAACATTTTAAAATTTTAAAAAATATATAAAAAATGTGAAACTTTTTTATGAATTAGTCTTTATTATGCTATAAAATAAAATATATTGATAGCATTGGAACAATAAGTTACATTCGGTTCAGTTTTAATCCCGTAGTATCGTCAAAGACATACAGAACACTTTAACTAGAAAGAATTTGTTTTATAATGAAATTTATATTTAAAAAAAAATTTTTTTTTTTTTCTCTAATGAATTTTTTAGAGAATTGACCTTAATAATTATATTTAGACCTTTGAAAAATATATATTGTTTTTTGTAGCTGTTTCGATATCTGCAAAAATAAATACGTTTTTTTTAATTTATTTAATTTTAAAATCGTTTAAATAAAATATATTGTAATGTTTTATTAATGAGTTAGATTTAAATAATTATTTTTACAAGCATTAATAAATTTGGGGCTCTGAAAGTGATAATTAACTTCTATTTCATGTAAAAATTTTATTTACAAATATAAAAATTATTTTGAAGGAAAGTTTTTCTTTTTTATTTGTTGAATATATTTTGTGTTTAAAAAATTATTGATTCATTTAACAGAACTGAACTATTTTTATAAACTAAAAATCTTAATTATGATCTAAGAAAATTTTTATTTTAAATAAAACAGGACATTTAATTCTATATTTAATCAAAATTAGGTTATTATATTGAAAACTTTTCAGCTGGAAAGGTGCTACGGTCCTTAAATCCACTATCCACGCTTTCAGTTTTCTTTAAAAAAAGCACACACATTTCCGTAGCTTTCCCTTCTCTGAAACCCCCTGATTATTTCCTTCTCAAGAAAATTTTATAGATTTCCCCCCGTAGAAGCGCGCGATTAGAGAAATCGCTACTAGCGAAAAATCACCGAAAGAATTGAATGCTATTCAACGTGAAGTACGCTTTGATGAAGCACAGAGCCGCTTCCCAGAAACGGCGAATTTCAGAAAACTATTACGCACTTTGTTTATTATCCTAATACAAGAAATGCCTCCGCAGAAACAGAGATTGTTTTCCGAGCGAAATTATATAAATACATGCTTCTGTTTACTTCGTGGCATTTGAATGATACCACGTTGGGTTTTTGTAAATTGTCAAGTTCCAGCGGCAATTTTTATAAAGTAATACTGTTTTAGAAGGAACAGAGGGGAAGAGGCTGCTATATAAATGATAGCAAAGAACCTTTTTTTTTCCTTCATTCGAATTTACAAAACTTTTGTTTGTGTTCAGAGATATAAAATATTTTGTTAGTGAAGTAATATTTTGGAAGGTAGTAGTTTTTTACCGAATAAATATTTCATTATATGCAATACATTTTCACTCTTTTTGAAAAACAGGAGGAAAATATGAATGAAACAATCAAACTATATTTCGTAAATTTTGATTTATATCACTTCCAATTTTAATTAATTATATAATTCAATATAAAGGATTTAAAAAGTCTTTTTAAAGTATATTTTAATATAATATCACTTTATTATAATATTCAGTTAATTCCATTAATTTTAATATAATATTAAATTATAAGGTCTCTACGCTCTTAAAATTTTCACTAAAACATATGAAGGAGTGGTTATTTTTGTACTATCCGTTATATTCCGTCCGTCTGACCTCGAATTTATGAAGCGGTTGGGCCTGGAACGGAAAGAGGTATCCATACTCGATTCTTGATGAGTTAGGGTTAACAAAATTCAAAGAGAGTAAAGTTTATCTTCTCCTATCAATACGATTCTAAAATAAATTCTTATAAATATGCTTCATATCACAGCGAAAAATATTGTCGTGTTTAAAATGTTCGAAATCCACCCCTTCAAAAATAACATTTTTTTTCTACCATTATGACGTCATTCCTTTAACCATCTCATTCTATCCTTTATTATTTTAAACTAACATATAGTAAATCATATGACGGGATCATTAAAATTTTTAATTTTTCAGAATTGTAAAGTACTCTATGAGGCAGATAAAAAAATGGTTTGTTTTTTGGCTGAAAATTATCTTGCAGCAAAAAATAATCGTTGATTGAATTTTAAATTATCACATATGTACCTAAACTATTATATAAGCCAAATATAAAAGAAAAGTCTTAACGTAATATATAAGTTCAGTGATAAAACGTATGAAAATAATGCAGACGATATTTAAATAATTTAAAATAAGAAGTGATTAAGTGAGATGGTTAAAGGAATGACGTAATAATGATAGAAAAATGATTTTTCATCTATTTATTTTAATAAATTGATAAATTTAATCGCCTGCTCTAATAAAATCTTGAAATAATCGCATTAAACTCTCGAAAAGGGGGAAGGAGTGAATTTCAATATTTTTGCTGTGATATGAAGCTTATTATACCAATTTATTTTAGAATCAGATCGATAGTTAAGGAGAAAATAAACTTTACTCGCTTTAAATTTTGCTAACTAACTCATTAAGAATTCATATGGAGCCTATTTCCATTCCAGGTCCAACCGCTTCAAAAATTCGTGGACAGACGGACAGATAATAGGCTATTATTATATAGGGGACTAGACTTGTGAACTGTTACTATTATGTTTATTGTTATTGTTGTGTAGTTAGTTGTAAGTTAAATTTTAAGATAAAAGTTAACTTAGGTAATGTCAAATCGTCTGTTAAAATTGATGTTCTACCCACATATATCTTTTTATTTTATTTTTTCTCTGTAAGTTGCGAGTGGCAACGAACGATTTTGTTTAGTGAAAACATGGCTGTTCTTTCGTATGCGAGAAAAATGGCTCTTGAGTTGCTTTTGTGCTTTAATATGTTAATATTATTTACGCCATAAATTCTTCTATGTGATATTTTCTGTGCATTTAAAGATCTCGCATACGTAAATATAATAAAAAGTGTTTTATATTAAAAGAGCGTCTGTTTTGAGCAATTAATTAACGCCATTGAGAACATACTTCAGTATCACACTTCTGATTTCGAAACCCAAACGGGACAGTGATTATTTGGTGGTATATAAAATGGTATCGAAAATGATAAATTTAATCACCTGCTTTTAACGGGGGGAGAATAAGGCTTGAAATAATAGCATTAAACGCTAAAAAAGGGGGATGGCTTAGATTTTGAACTCGCTTTGAATTTTGCTAACCCTAACTCATAAAAAATTCAATATGGATGCCTGTATCCGTTCCAGGTACAACCCCTTCAAACTTTTGCCGACAGACACCTTAGGCTATTATTATATAGGGGATTATTTAAATTCACCCGCACTCTAGTATAAATAAGAAATATACAAAGTGATGAAACAAACAATTAAATTTAATCAAAAAATCCCCTATATAATAATATCCTAAGTTATCTGTCCGCCTGTCCTCGAATTCATGAAGCGATTTGACCTGGAATGGATAAAGACATCCATATTGGATTCTTGATCAGTTAGGTTAGCAAAATTCAAAGCGAGTATAGTCTATCATCTCCTAAACTATCCATCCGATTCTTAAGCAAATTGGTATAAATATGCTTCATATCACAACAAAAAATACTGTAGTCTTTAAAAGTTCGAATTCCACCCCTTCCCCCCTTTTCGAGGGTGTAATGCCATTATTTCAAGCCTATTTCCCCCGGTTAAAAAAAGGCGATTAAATTTATCAATTTATCGCATAGCAAATAGGTAAAAATAATATTTTTTCCCTAGCATTATGACGTCATTCCTTTAACCATCTCACTGAATCCTTTCTTATTTTAAATTATTTAAATGTCCTCTGCATTATTTTCATACGTTTTATCACTGAACTTAGATATTACGTAAATACAGTTCTTTAATATTTGGCTTAAATAATAGATTAGGTACAGATGTGATAATTTTAAATTTAATTATTTTGTTGCAATGAAATTTTTATGACCGGTATTAAAAACAAATTCTATCTCCTCCAGGGTGTAGTGAAAAGGGTAGCTTAATTCCTTTACTTCCATTAATTACTATGGCAAAAACATTGGAAAAAACTCAACGATAATTCCGACGTAGTTAAGAAAACTTTGAATTATCTTTCTAAATGCCCTCAACTTGATTTTGAACTGCATTCACAGTACCGGGAGATTTTGGAGGAGTATGAAGATAAAGAAATTATTGAGTGTGTACCAGATAATTCTCAACCAAAAAACAAACCATTTTTTTTACATAACTCATAGGGTACTTTACAATTCTGGAAAATTAAAAATTTTACTAATCCCGACATGTGACGGGCCATATGCTAAGTAAAATATACTTATGAAAATAAATTCTTGCAGTTTAACAAGTTACAGCAAAAAGTGAATCAGCTGATAAAAGAAAATATATTAAAACATTTTTAAAGTAGTTTTCATCAAAACGTTACTTTTATCCTTGCGTTAATTAATACTCTTGATCTATTGCATGCATTTTTATAAAGTTTTCTCAATACGTAATATCATTTGCAAAGTTTTAATTTGAACCGAATCCAAAAAACAAGATTTTATGCCTGGTGAAATACTTGAAAATCTGCTTTTTTTCTTATATTAACTATATATTTCTAAAAAACATATTACGACATATTACGAATCCAAAAACAAACTGGTGAAATACTTGAAAATCTGCTTTTTTTCTTATATTAACTATATATTTCTAAAAAACATATTACGACTACTAAAAAAAATTAAATTTAGGTTTATACTGGTGCTAAAACTTTACAATATATGGTGAATAAATTCATAATTTTCCTGTCTAATGTATTAACTCTATTGCATGCATTTTTATAAAGTTTTCTCAATATGTAATATCATTTACAAAGTTTTAATTTGAACCGAATCCAAAAAACATGTTTTTTGCCTGGTGAAATACTTGAAAATCTGCTTTTTATTCTTATCATATTAACTATCTATTTCTAAAAAACGTATTAGGACTACTAAAATAATTAAATTTAGGTTTATACTGGTGCTAAAACTTTACAATATAGGGTGAAGAAATAATCATAATTTTCCTGTCTAATGTATTAACTCTATTGCATGCATTTTTATAAAGTTTTCTCAATATGTAATATCATTTACAAAGTTTTAATTTGAACTGAATCTAAAAAACATGTTTTTTGCCTAGTGAAATACTTGAAAATCTGCTTTTTTTTTTCTTGTCATATTAACTATCTGTTTCTAAAAAAAACATATTAGGACTACTAAAATAATTAAATTTAGGTTTATACTGGTGCTAAAACTTTACAATATAGGGTGAAGAAATTCATAATTTTCCTGTCTAATGTATTAACTCTATTGCATGCATTTTTATAAAGTTTTCTCAATATGTAATATCATTTACAAAGTTTTAATTTGAACTGAATCTAAAAAACATGTTTTTTGCCTAGTGAAATACTTGAAAATCTGCTTTTTATTCTTATCATATTAACTATCTATTTCTAAAAAACGTATTAGGACTACTAAAATAATTAAATTTAGGTTTATACTGGTGTTAAAACTTTACAATATAGGGTGAAGAAATAATCATAATTTTCCTGTCTAATGTATTAACTCTATTGCATGCATTTTTATAAAGTTTTCTCAATATGTAATATCATTTACAAAGTTTTAATTTGAACCGAATCCAAAAAACAAGTTTTATGCCTGGTGAAATACTTGAAAATCTGTTTTTTTTCTTATCATATTAACTATCTATTTCTAAAAAAACATATTAGGACTACTAAAATAATTAAATTTAGGTTCATACTGGTGCTAAAACTTTACAATATAGGGTGAATAAATTCATAATTTTCCTGTCTAATGTATTAACTCAATACATAACTTCTTAATGAGAACCTTATATTATAAAAATTATTTGTAGTAGTTTTAGGTTTTTGGCGAAAACTTTTAATTTTTAGCGAAAGTAGATGAAAATATTATATATGAGAAATATACAAAGCTTTAATTTATTATTACTCACTAAGTATCCGAACACTTTCGTAAGGTTGACATACAAACATTAATTAACGTACATAGTAAAAACCCTGTTTAAATAATTCATATTGTTATAAATTAAAATAAACAGATATATGTTATCCCTTATATAATAATAGCTTAAGTTATCTGTCCGTCTGTCCACCAATTTATGAAGCGGTTGGACCTGGAATGAATTCCCCGGCTAAGGCAGGAGATTAAATTTATCAATTTATCCAAACAATAAATAGGTAAAAATTACAATTTTTTAGCATTATGACGTCATTCCTTTAACCATCTCATATAATCATTTCTTATTTTAAATGATTTAAATATCGCGTGCATTATTTTCATACGTTTTATCGCTGAACTTACATATTAAGCAAATAATTTTCTTTTATATTAATAATAGATTAAGTATATAAGTGATAATTTTAAATTTAATCATCGATTATTTTTTATTGCAATGAAAATGTTACAACCGGTATTAACAACAATTTCTTCTCCTAAAATTCTAGGAGTCTATTTCACGGACTGATAAACATCTAGCGTTTAAGTTATATATCTTTGAAAATTAAGAAGTTTGTTCGGATTCGGCTTTTAGGTCCGGTCTCATTAGCCCTCGTGTTTATACATACATCTAGCGTTTGATTTGAAAATTGAATTCAGTGAGTTTTATTTTTTATACATAACCACACGGTTTGATTAAATGAATTCAGTGTGATTCTAAACTGCATTCACGCAATAGGGCAAATTCTCTAATTATGACAATTCTGTCTTTAGTTTCAAACGGAAGGGCTGTTTATTGTTTGCTTATTGGCTGTTGTAAACATGAAAATGAATGGGAAGATCATTATATTGGTTCGTGAATTTCCAACAAATTGCCTTATGTAGGGAGACTTTAGAGTAGTATGAAGATAAACACATTATTGAGCGTGTACTAGATAATTCTCAGCCAAAACACAAACCATTTTATTATCTACTTCATAGGGTACTTTACAATGCTGGAAAATTAAAAATTTTACTGATCCCGTCATATGACGGGCTATATGCTAGTTATAATTATATTTTGTTTCACCATTATTTAGTCAATGTTCATATTCTTATGAAATTAACTTATTAACACCTAGCACGCTTTTTGAAGACAGTTAAAATATATTTTAATTATTTTCTTTGAAATTCTTTTTTGTTTACATTGAAGGTAGATTGCAAGCTTATAAACAATCCAATTTTCAAGTGAACATTTTATAAATTCGTAACCATCACGAATGAAATTTTTTAGCATATATAGCCTCTAAAATCATGGTGAATAGCTATATCTTTATTATATTACTGAATTCTTCAGAACTGAGTTCCTATATTTTAGCAAATTAATGTCTTTTCCGAAATTTTTTCGTTATATACATGATATCTAATAGTCTAAAAACTTACTGCTCGCCACTGATGAGAATAATATTGAAAGTTGTCTGCAATATATAAAGCTAATTAAATTTCCACATTTTTTTATCTATCATGAGTATATAGGTGTATGATCCCGTCATATGACGGGCTATATGCTAGTTATAATTATATTTTGTTTCACCATTATTTAGTCAATGTTCATATTCTTATGAAATTAACTTATTAACACCTAGCACGCTTTTTTGAAGACAGTTAAAATATCTTTTAATGATTTTCTTGGAAATTCTTTTTTTTTTTCATTGAAGGAAAATTGCAAGCTTATAAACAATCCTTCGATTTTCAAGTGAACATTTTATAAATTCGTAATCATCACGAATGAAATTTTTTAGCATGTATAGCCTCTAAAATCATGGTTAATAACTATATCTTTATTGTATTACTGAATTTTTCAGAACTGAGTTCCTATATTTTTGCAAATTAATGTCTTTTCCGAAAGATTTTCTTTATATACAGGATATCTAATAGTCTAAAAAATTACTGCTCACCACTGATGAGAATGGTATTGAAAGTTGTTTTCAATATATAAAGCTAATTAAATGTTCACAATTTTTTTATCTATCACGAGTATATAGGTGTATTTATACATATGCTTTATATTATATTCACCATTATTTGTCAAGTTCATATTCTTATGAAATTACTTATTAACACCTAGCACGCTTTTTTAAGACAGTTAAAATATCTTTTAATGATTTTCTTGGAAATTCTATTGAAGGAAAATTAGCTTTAAACATTATTTCAAGTGAACTATAAATCGTAATGAATGAAGCGTATACTCTAGGTTAATATTAATTGTATTACTGAATTTTTCAGAACTGAGTTCCTATATTTTAGCAAATTAATGTCTTTTCCGAAATTTTTTCTTTATATACATGATATCTAATAGTCTAAAAAATTACGGCTCACCACTGACGAGAACAATATTGAAAGTTGTCTTCAATATATAAAGCAAGCTAAATGTTCACAATTTTTTTATCTATCACGAGTATATAGGTGTATTATAAACAATTCCTCGATTTTCAAGCATTTGCTATTATTTATAATCTTGTGTGAACATTTTATAAATTCTTGAGCGTAGCGAAGGAAATATTTTAACATGTATAGCCTCTAAAATCATGGTGAGAAGCTATATCTCTATTATATTACTATTCAGAAACTGAGTTTTATTTTAGCAAATTAACTTTTTCCGAAATTCTTCAATACATGATATTAATAGTCAAAAAAAGACACATGAGAACAATATGAAAGTTGAAATATATAAAGCAACTAGAAATCTGATTCACCTCAGAGTATATCATAAATTTATTCAATATTCAAACATTATTTAAAACAAAAACAGAAATAAGAAACTTATCAGGCAGTGAAAATAAAGGTTTCTCATCACATATATTCAGAAACAATTAATTTATGATTTCTTTCTGTCAAATATTTTGATATTGATAACAAACAAAAGACACATGAAGTTATGAAAAACAACTGCGAATATATTAAAGAAAGCAATCTAAATTTTCAATATTTCATTGATAAAAACAAAGTAAACAGAACTTAAGCACTGAACACATAAGAGTATTATGAAATAAAAAAAATTCATCCATTCTCAAATATTCTAGAATATCTGCCAATGTTTTTAGAAATGAAGCAGTTTGGGATTCTGCAGCATCATGTCCTGAGCTAGAGCTTTAATTGATTTATTGCTCAAAGATTTTCCTCCCAAAACAACACACTGCCAATTTCATAAAGGATGGAAACGCGCGTCTATGGATGTGTATTCAAACATTGGGCTTTGTTTATATCAAAACCAATGGAAGAAAATGAATAGCCTTCAATTTAAGCAGATAAGCATAGAAATCCTAATGAGAAAAAAGCAGAAAATTCGTAGAAAATCGAAACCAGCCAACAATGCGGATGAAAAAACAATCACCAACCGTACAAGATGGCATCTACGAAATGGGGGAGAACACAGATAAAGAATATGAA
>CM063510.1:1913584-1916084 GCA_032207245.1 Pardosa pseudoannulata | reverse complement strand
ATGAACTTCAAGCTAGGCTTTTTGTTATTTTCTATGTCACTGTTTCTTCTAAAGCTTTCATAGTAGGCATTTATTTATATGTCAATATCAACTTTTAGAATTGTGGAACATTGAAATACCATATCTTTAATCCTCTGACTGTAAAAGTCTGGCATATAAACGATGTATAAGCTATCTATTAATTTCACTTATCAAACTGATTTCATCAAATTAAGGTATCCATCTAAGTTCAGATAACTTTTTTCTTTAAACATAGAAACTATTTCATGATTTTACATTTTTAGATTTTTTTATATTATCATAGAGAATTGCTTTTAAAAAATTTATTCCTGGAGAAGTTTTTATGAAATTTCTAATAAATGAAGAAAATTTAGTAAAAAAAATCGGGGGTTTTCAAAAGGTCTAATTTTTTAATAAATTAAATTATTTTAATATTTTTTATGTAACAAATATCTTAAACACTGGACTAGTGAATCATCTAAAATCTTTGCTTAATGTAAAAAATTTTGGTCCTTCAAAATCATATACATTGAATTTTTAACGAATTTTCATTACCTTTATATCTAACTATGAGTATAACATCGATAAAATTATCCAAATTTAAAGCTTTTAGGTAATTCAGTAGTAAATACTATCAGAAGTATTCAGAATAATTTTCGACACAATGTTTTAAGAACTTTTTGAGAAATCACATTTCAAGTTTCCATTTTATTAAAAATACCGTTCTGAGAAAAACGCATTTGAAGTTTATGAAAGCAACTTTAACTATTAAAAAATTAAAATACATGTTTAAAATTCCCCACACTTTCTAGCTTCAACCCTTTATAATTGCCAAGTTGCTGATTATTAAAAATACTAGAAAAATGTTTAAACTAATCTTTGTGAAAATTTAAAAAGTTTTGTCCAAAAAATGCTCTTTAAAAGGCTTTAAATTCACAACATCCGGTTCCGAAGTCGCTACTTCCGTTTTTTTTTGACAGCTGTCACGGATGTTTAAATAGCTGTAACATTTCTTTACAATGCTGTAGAGACAAAATAAAAACAGATTTAGAAGCCTAAAAGTTGAAATTTTACAATAGGAAATAAAAAAAATTTATGATTTTTGGAAAAAAAATGACGTTTTTAACGTAGACGGATACCTTAAGCATAGAGGAATAATCCTAGAATCCTAATAAAAAAATGTTACATTGTTGCAATTCTGAACAGCAATTTGGTATCCGTATACTTACATATTTATCAACAGGGATGATATTTTTTCTTTACATATCACAACAAACACAGGATTCATATTTCTTATACCTAAAATTTTCGAATCATATATTTAATAAAATATCGAAATACATTTTATGGTCATATCTTTAGTATTTATATCTTTGTTACTTATATTTTAATGGCATTTATAATTTTAAAATTATGTTTATTCATTTCATATTTTGGACTTAATTCAAGTATAAATTTTGAACTCTTTTACTGTTTTGCTTCTGGATTCTCTGCAACATTTTTCGCATATGAATACATATTCAAGTCTATATGACCTAAATTTGTATTTAAATGCAATAAAATGTTTGCAATTTTTAAACAAAATATGATTTTGAACAATAGTTTCTCACAAACAAATACCTTAATAGTACCGGTACAGAATATTTTATATCTATTCTAAAGCTCACTTTTTTAGGGCAAATACGAAAAAACTGAAGTTGGAGGTTATCCAAGTATTTATATGAAAAGCTCCAGTGATGCTTCAAGACGTTAGTAAGTGATATTTTTCAGACATTCTGTAATACATTTTGCTGTCTTTAATCTTATCTTAACGTATTTTCATTTGATTCATTTACATTTCAGATTTCGAATTTGTTCCACATAGCACTGAATAAGAAAGACTAATTACTTTCTTGAGCATTCATACTGCGAATTTCAGTTGAAAATAAGTTGAAAACTTTTTGCATTTGCATAGATTATACTATAATTTTCACTTTAATATATTATATATATATATATATATATATATATATATATATATATATATATATATATATATATATATATATATATATATATATATATATATATATATATATATATATATATATATATATATATATATATATATATATATATATATATATATATATATATATATATATATATATATATATATATATATATATATATATATATATATATATATATATATATATATATATATATATATATATATATATATATATATATATATATATATATATATATATATATATATATATTTATATATATATATATATATATATATATATATATATTTATATATATATATATATATATATATATATATTTATATATATATATATATATATATATATATATATATATATATATATATATATATATATAATATATATATATATATATATATATATATATATATATATATATATATTTTATATATATATATATATATATATATATATATATATATATATATATATATATATATATATAT
>CM063510.1:1856084-1908584 GCA_032207245.1 Pardosa pseudoannulata | reverse complement strand
TTATTCCAGGTACGTTTCTTATTATTAATGTCGAATTTTATATTTTTCTAATAAATTTAAGTTGTTTTAAGTATACCAATCGGATTTTAGAAGCATTAGATTTTTTCTTACATTTATGTGAATTTTTAATTTGTGCTCTATAGAAAATGATGAAAAGGGTCATTTTTAAGATATTTTTATGCATTTTTCTGTTAATCATAGAAATATAGATTCCATTTTAAAAACTCGAGTAGACTTTTTACTACATTTGATAATTTTTGTATCAGTATTGATGAAATTTAATTTTAAATAATTTTATTAATATTATGTTCCGTATAGGAAACATTGGACTGTAAAAGATTAATATCAATCTACTGATATAGTTATTGTAATATAAAACAAGATACTTTTTTCTAATCATTAAAATTATTTCATTATGTGTAATCACGTTTTGATGTATAATTGTTGAGATGATTTATTTAAACTGATGTATAAAACGCTCAATCAAAATGTAGTACCATTTAAATTTTCCACGCACAGCGTAGATTGTACTACTGAATTCGTTTTGAACTGAGTTTTTCCTTTTTTAAAAAAAAGCAAGCAACTTGTTTCGATATCTCCAGTGCACGTCTGAAGGATCAGATTTCAAATCTTCTTAACTGGAGAACGAAACCTTCCTTGTCGCGGTGTGGATTTATCGACTTGTTGCTATTCCACTGTAAATGCAGCTCCCTTACAAGGTGCTTCTTTCAGAAGAGAAGAACCTGTTACGTCAGAGTCGGCAACACAAAACGAATGGCAGTATATGTATGCATTATATCGGCTATTTCTACCTTTCAGAAAAAATTTTTTGTCTAAAGATATCAGACTTAACGTAATCCTTTTAAATATATAATACAAAAGTGAGAAACGCTTCAGTATTAGAGGTCACATTTAAATTAGGCAGTTGTAAAAGACTGCATAAATTAGCATACTTAGTAATGAAATTATTTTAATTTTTGTACAGTTTTATGAAGCTATTACATTATATAGAAATAATATACAAAATTATAAATCATAAAGTTATTGATATATTATTAAATATAAAAAGTTAAATATTAATAATTATACAGAAATAATACGAAACAAAATGTAAATCAATTCATTCATTTATAACTCAATATAAAAAGTTGTAACATAAAATAGTTTGTTCATACATAAGGTAACAACTTGTTATAACATTAATCTTTAAATATTTTTTTTGTAAATAACTACATAATTAAATACCAATTCAAATAAAAATAAAGATTATTTTCAAATAAATTTACTACACTATTAAAAAATACACTGTTAAATTATTATTATTTCCACTATAATTTTAATAGCATTCTTCACTACCAAGACCCAGATACTTGTGATTTTAAAAATTTACTACACTATTAAAAAATACACTGTTAAATTATTATTATTTCCACTCTTATTTTAATAGCATTCTTCACTACCAAGACCCAGATACTTGTGATTTTAAAAATTTACTACACTATTAAAAAATACACTGTTAAATTATTATTATTTCCACGCTTATTTTAATAGCATTTTTCAATACCAAGACCCAGATACTTGTGATTTTAAAAATTTACTACACTATTAAAAAAATTGTTAAATTATTATTGTTTCTACTCTTATTTTAATAGCATTCTTCACTACCAAGACCCAGATACTTGTGATTTTAAAAATTTACTACACTATTAAAAAATACACTGTTAAATTATTATTATTTCCACTCTTATTTTAATAGCATTCTTCACTACCAAGACCCAGATACTTGTGATTTTAAAAATTTACTACACTATTAAAAAATACACTGTTAAATTATTATTATTATTATTATTTACACTCTTATTTTAATAGCATTCTTCTCTACCAAGACCCAGATACTTGTGATTTTAAAAATTTACTACACTATTAAAAAATACACTGTTAAATTATTATTATTTCCACTCTCATTTTAATAGCATTCTTCACTACCAAGACCCAGATACTTGTGATTTTAAAAATTTACTACACTATTAAAAAATACACTGTTAAATTATTATTATTTCCACTCTTATTTTAATAGCATTCTTCACTACCAAGACCCAGATACTTGTGATTTTAAAAATTTACCACACTATTAAAAAATACACGGTTAAATTATTATTATTTCCACTCTTATTTTAATAGCATTCTTCACTACCAAGACCCAAATAAACAAAAATCTTAAAACTCTGTCATCCTTTTCTTTTTTATATACTAAATATCTAAATACTTATATAGAGCAGTTTCACGCAAAGTCACGAACTACTAAAATGCCCTTCCCATTCATTTTCATATCTACAACAACTAATAGGCAAATAATAAACTGCCCTTCCGTTTGAAACTAAAGACGGAATTGTCATAAGTTGAGATGTGCCCTGCGGCGTGAAATCGCCTTTTTACAAAAAATATTTAAAAACTATTTATTTGATAACATTTAGTTTTAAAACATAATCGCATGATTGAGAAATCCATTAAGTGGTTTGCTCCTTCTGATTTGATTATTTTATACCACGTGGACGATTTCATTTATCACAGAACAATATTAAATTTTCAAATTAAGATTTTACGTTAAAGAGGGTATGAAAGATATTTTAATATCTAGCCAATCGTATTTCATTTTAGGATAAGAGTTATTTTAAGTCTTACATTAAGATGATGTTTGAATTGCAAACCTAATGTTTCCATGCCCATTTCCTAAGAACTTGATAAAATCAAACGGTTCTATGAACCATATTATTTATTAAGACAGAAAGATAACAAAAATTGATCGTGCCAGCTCTATGCAATCAAATAAAAATCCAAATTGTATCTAAATCTTTCCATCGTGGACTGAGTAAAGTTATTTTGATTTCTAGCCTGATTTCATCAGTTTATTTTACGCAATAACTTCAATTATCGTAATGAAACGATTTCCGCTACAGTTTTATTTCATTTTCTATAAGGATTATATCTAATGACGAAATGGCTATTTTCATTACATTATATTTTTAGGCTGGAGTAATAAATAGATATTTTTAACATGGGAGAGGATCTACCTCTGATAATTTTTAAATTTCCTTTATTCTATTATATATTTAGATTGAAAAACAATTGAGCAGTTAAATACTTAAAAGTTTACCTCTCTTATTCTGAAAAAAATTTAAGGTAAGAAAAAAAAGCTTCTAAAACTCTATTTCGTCATTTAAAATTGAAAGTTATTGATAGTCTCTGTAGCTGAATATTTATTTTCTGGAGCTTTTACGAAAGATTGAAATTATGCATTAATGATTTGGTTGGTTTGATTTTGGTGCGATATGGTCTACTTTTTATAACATGAGGGCTAATGAGACCGGGACCTATTGCTTAAAGCCGATTCCGAGTGGCTACGAACATCCATGCCCTAGTGGGATTCGGACCCATGAACTCCGGTTCCGAAGGCCAGCACCCTAACTATCCGGCCATCATTCGGCATTGAAATAATGAAACTGAAAACTTAATATTATTTGGATATTTTCATTATACCTCAAAATTAAGTAGGCTTTTTAGGTATGTAGGAATAAGTTGACTCTTCTATGCAACCCGTATATACTGGTGTATAACACCCCCTTTTCTTTCAAAAATTTGCAGAAAAACTCAAGGTGCTCATCAACAAGTGAAATAAATTTAACTGTTTACTGTAAGCAAATTATATGTATATGAATAAAGATGGGTATACAAGGAAAAAAATAAAAAAGGAAAAATCTTATTAAATAGAAGTATTTCTGTATGTCTATTTCATTACTATTGCACTTCTTTCATACATCACTGCATTAAAAGTTATTAACTTTGAGCTCCGAATTTTTATTACTATAGCCCTTATTTTTCTATTTCATTTCTACTGCACTTCTTTTTCCCTTTTATTACTATTGCTATTCTTTGTCTATTTCATTACTAATGTACTTCTTTTGTACAACATACTAGCATTACAAGTTATTAACTTGATCACCGAATTTTCTACTTGAATCACGATTTTCATTTTTCATTGCATACCACAACCTTTCAACTGAGTTATTTTCTTTTTTCATTGAAGCTGTGTTAGTGGATCTCTTATCCATCTTAACAAAAACGTTGGCAAACATCACAATTTTCTTTTAGGGTAAAGAGGAATAAAGAAAGTACAAACCATCGTACTGCATTCTTAAAATAAAAAGAAGTAATACATGAAGTCGCCAATTACAGATCTCCCCCCCCGGTCATCTTATAGTAGTGAAAGTTTCCTTGTTGCGAATACTAAGCGTGAATAATATTGTTAAGAATGAAATCATCTTTGGTATAACATTGAAATAGTGGTGGGTATGATTCACGAGGTTCGCATAAAATCGGTTTACAATCTAAAAAGAAGTAAGTCAAAATTTAAGTGAGAGTATTATACAAGATAATAAAGGAGGAGAGTTAAGAAACCTAATTGATGTGATTAACAAATACAAAATAGAGACCAAACACCAGGTGGATTAATATGGTTTAGAAAACGCTCCATGAAATTGGAGTCTACCAGTCGAGAATGGTTCCAGATGAAAGAAACTTTTAGAGACAGCCTTGGCCTATAGAAGGCTGTAGTGCTACAGAAGAAGAAGAATATACAAGATAATAATTTTTCGCCCTTTTTTTTCTTGAAACAAACTGGGTGCACCTTATACTCAAGTAAATATGGTATTACTTTTTAAGGGCCTCATACCTTATAAATGAGTCTTAGCTGACAGTGTGCATAAGGCTTGTGAATATAATATCATAAATATTAGTTCGCAATAAATAAAATTCCTCAGACAAAGAAATTTTTATTACTCCACCCATTAGTCCTAAAATATTATGACGGATAAACTTCTTTTTTTGCCTGAAAGGTGGTAATAAAGTCACAGTTTTCAATATACCAACTGTTTGACTTAAAAATTTCTTTTATTAGACTCAATAGAACACAGCGCAGTAATAATATAAATTAAGTTTCCAAAATTGGACTCGGACACGTCATACTTGCATTTCGAACTCAATTTTTCTATTTCCCTCAACGTCGAAGAGAGTGTATTTATCTGTATTATATAGTAATATATACAAGCTAACATAAACACATATATATGAAAGTATATATAAATAAATGTGTATGGCATATGTTTATGTAGGACTTATAAAACGTGTAGCATACCTCCCTCCCCCGTCGAAGAGAGTGTACGTATTCGTATTATATATTAATATATACAAGCTAATATAAACACATATATGTGAAAGTATATATGAATAAGTTTACATGGTTTGTGTTTACGTAGGACTTATAAAATGAGTAACATAACCCCTCCCCGTCGAAGAGAATGTACGTATCCGTATTATATAGTAATATATACAAGCTAAAATAAACATATGTGAAAGTATATATAAATAAGTGCGCATGGTATGTGTTTATGTAGGACTTATAATAGGTATAACATAGCCTCCCGTCGAAGAGAGTGTATGTATCCGTATTACATAATAATATATGCAAGTTAACATACGCACATACATGTGAAAGCATATATAAATAAATGTACATGTCTTTATGTAGAACTTACAATAGGTGTAACATAGTGCTCGTGAAGTCTGCGTATATATGCTAAGAAATATTGATTTCTAGTAAATAAAATGCTTCAGATAAAGAAAAGTATGTTACTCGCTTTATTAATTCTGTGAGAATACCTTAATTTCATCGGTAGAACGAGAGTTTTTCCTTTTTTGCCTTAAGGGAAGAACTAAAACCTGAGTCTGCAACAGGCCAATTGTTTGACCTTACAAAGTACATTTTTTTCTCCATTACGAATTTCAAGACCCAACAGAACACATAGCAAGTAATGATAGAAGCTAGTAACTCGAAAACTAGACTTGAACATTCTCATACATGCAATTCAAATTCGATTTTTCCATTTTCCCATCATAAAAGGTGTATCTATAATTCATAAATTGCTGTACAAAATACAAACACAAGCCTAACAAGCAAGGATGGATTCTTCTAAATAATGTATTTAATTACTTTACTACATAAATAGTTGCATAAGTATTTCTTTGGGTGGGAATGCTAATAACTGTAAACTAATGCATATATGACATGTGTATATATGCTCAAAAATACTGGTTCCCAATAAAAGGCTTCAAGACAAAGACATTTCTGTTACAGGCTCCATTAATTCTGAAAATGCCTTAATTTCATCAATAAAAAGGGAAATTTTCCCCTACATGCTTCTTATCGTTCACACCTGAAAGGAGAAAATAAAATCTCAGACTTCAATATGCCAACTGTTAGATTTTTTTTCCTTCATTGCAACATTTGCGAAATTCAAGCCCCGATGGAACACAGAGAGTAATGACACAAATTGATGGCTCCAAAATTAGACTCGAACACGCTCATACTTGCATTTCGAACTCGATTTTTCCATTCCCTTGTCAAAGGAGGGTGTACGCATCACTCCTCATAATTTGCAACACAAAATACATACACAAGCCTAACACGCCAGGCGTAATAACCAGAAAGAAGAGAAGAAGAGAGGCTCCGTGGGTGCATTCTGATGTAATCCCCGGCACAAATCCCTTTACGTACAACGTAGCGGGGGGAAGGTAGGGAAAAAACACCCATAGGGAGGGAGCTCGGTAATGAGTGACTAAGAACTAAGACAGCTCCTAATTCAGATATGCACTACTGCTTTTGCAATTGATTGCTTACCCCCCCTTCCCGAACTGTGAGTATCGATTTTTGAAGAATGAGTGAGAACCCTTTTAACCAGACATATATTTGAAAAATACAACTAAGAGGGAGATATTGGATATCATGGCCGGGGTTGAGGGGAAAAAAAGCGAAATCTAATGGAAGTAAGAGAAAAAAAAAAGTTTTCAGCCTTGAATGCGTTACAGCTTGAAGATTAATCCCTAAACATATGCGTGTGCCTTTATTTCTAAAATTCGAAACCGAGAGGAATACTTTTGAGGAAAAGAATGTTTTCTGAAACATTGAATATATTGTGTGTTCGGAGATTTTTGAGAAAGTTATGTACACGAAAAATTTATCGGATGAACTTATAGATGGCAATGAGAATTTTTTTTACTGTTGAGAGTCGTGTGTTTGTTAAGAATAAGACATGCTTGTAGTTCGATCGTTTATTTGTCAAAATCCAAATTAGTAAGCATATGACCTTTCAGAGATCTTTTTTGATGTTCTTTGAAACCTGTATAGTATTTATTTGTAATAAATTCTTTGTAATTATCTATAAGGGAGAAAATAAGAAACAAAATAAAATATCTTTTATTATTACAGCAGGCAAATAGTATAAAAGTAAATATTAAAAATTAATTCTCCTCAGGGTTTATATATATATATATATATATATATATATATATATATATATATATAATATATATATATATATATATATAATATATGTACAATCATATATACATATATATTCTATACATAACATATATATACAAATATATAACATATATACATATATATATATACATCTATATATACATATATATTTATACATATATATACATATATATATACATAAGATACATATATATATAATATATACATATACATATATATATACATATATATACATATACATATATATATACATATATAGATATACATATATAGACATATATATATATACATATATATACATATATATATATATATAAATATATATATATACATATATATACATATATATGTATATACATATATATATATATATATATATATATATATATATATATATATATATATATATATATATATATTATATATATATATATATATATATATACATATATAATACATATATATAGATATATATACATATATATATATATATATATATATATATAATATATATATATATATATTCTATAAAGAAGCTATATAATATTGTATATAAATATATATTTGTATATATTATATAATTATATACTCGTGATCTAAAATAACAAAGTTTAATAATTCAACAACGAATTAAGATTTAAAGAAAAAAGATCCAGTTATATAGGATGTTAAATAAATAGATTTTTGTGACGAAAGCAGAAATAAATATAGAGCATTTCATTATCAATAAATTATACTTCTTATATATAATAGATACAATATATATTTCTTATATAACAATTTCTTAATCCTTATATTTTGTACAACATAATACATACAACTTTATAAAAAATATACGATCACTATAAATAATTTTTAACAGTGTTATTAAAAACAGATTTTCTATTTTCATACACGAATATTTATATATGTTTTTATACAAAAATATATATACATTTTTTTTCTTCAAAAAATCAATCTTGCCACTACAAGTGTTAAATTACTTTTAGTCAACAAGCAGAACACCTGTGAGAAGAGGGGTTACACCATTCTCAGTAATGGACACCATTTTTTTAGGTATGACAGACGCTTGTAACTGAGGAACGTCCATTTCTTGTATGTGACACTAAAAAAACCTGTTACTTAAATTTCTTTTATCATTTTAGTCATTTTGGTCCGAAAGTATTGCCTTACCAACCAGCCATTGTTCGACATTAAAGTTATACATAGTGTTATCTATTATAAAACTACACTTTACAGTACTGACTTTACAAGTGATACCAAATAAATTTCCTCTATAATAATAGTCTAAGTTATCTGTTCGTCTGTCTTAGAATTTATGTTTAAATGAATAGAGCATCCATATTCATTTTGATGAGTTTAAAAATTCAAAGTGACTAAAGTTTATATTCTTTATCGATCGATTTAAAATAAAACTGGTATAAATATGGTAGGTCCTGATCTCATTAGCCCTCGGATAATACAAAGTAAAATAAACCAAATTAATTTACTGCCTAGTTACAAAAGTAGATTATAAAATCAACTTTTCCGATGGGTACATCGTTGATATAATTAGTTCAGTTGGTTATGGCCTACAGTTTTAATACAGGAGAGCTAAACACGGGACCTACTGCTTAAAGCTTCGAATTTGCGACATTTTAGCAATGAATTTTTGTGAACTTCTATACGAAAGTATTGCCTTACCAACCAGCCATTGTTCGACATTAAAGTTATAAATAGTGTTATCTATTATAAAACTACACTTTACAGTACTGACTTTACAAGCGATACCAAATAAATTTCCTCTATAATAATAGTCTAAGTTATCTGTTCGTCTGTCTTAGAATTTATGAATGGGTTGGACCTGGAATGAATAGAGGCATCCATATTCGATTCTTGATGAGTTAAGGTTAGCAAAATTCAAAGTGACTAAAGTTTATATTCTCCTAAACTATCGATCCGATTCTAAAATAAACTGGCATAAATATGGTAGGTCCTGATCTCATTAGCCCTCGGATAATACAAAAGTAAAACTCCAAACCAAATTAATTTGCTGCCTAGTTACAAAAGTAGATATTAAAGTTCAACTTTTCCGATGGGTACATCGATTGAAATCATAAATTAGTTCAGTTTGGTTATGGCCTACAGTTTTAATACAGGAGAGCTAATGACACCGGGACCTACTGCTTAAAGCCGATTCCGAATGGTTGCGAACATTCTTGCCAGCAATGAATTCGAATCTGTGAACTTCTATACCGAAGAGCATTGCCTTACCAACCAGCTATTGTTCGACATTAAAATTATAAATAGTGTTATCTATTATAAAACTACACTTTACAGTACTGACTTTACAAGTGATACCAAATAAATTTCCTCTATAATAATATTCTAAGTTATCTGTTCGTCTGTCTTAGTATTTATGAAGCGGTTGGACCTGGAATGAATAGAGGCATCCATATTGGATTCTTGATGAGTTAGGATTAGCAAAATTCAAAGTGACTAAAGTTTATATTCTCCTAAACTATCGATCCGATTCTAAAATAAACTGGTATAAATATGGTAGGTCCTGATCTCATTAGCCCTCGGATAATACAAAAGTAAAACTCCAAACCAAATTAATTTGCTGCCTAGTTACAAAAGTAGATTATGAAAGTTCAACTTTTCCGATGGGTACATCGATTGAAATCATAAATTAGTTCAGTTTGGTTTAGAATATTATGGCCTACAGTTTTAATACAGGAGAGCTAATGACACCGGGACATACTGCTTAAAGCCGATTCGGATAATTTTTACTGATATTACACTCATAGTTAGATATAAAGGTAATGAAAATTCGTTAAAAATTCAATGTGAATGATTTTAAAGGACCAAAATTTTTTACCAAATGTAAATTAAGCAAAGATTTTAGGCGATACACTAGTCCAGTGTATGAGATATGTGTTGCATCAAAAAATATTGAAATAATTTAATTTATTGCCTTGCAAAACCAGAATTATGAGTTTGAATCCCACAGCTGTCACGGTTGCTCCCAGCAACTCCGAATCGGCTTTAAGCAGTAGGTCCTGATCTCATTAGCCCTCGTATAATACAAAAGTAAAACTCCAAACCAAATTAATTTGCTGCCTAGTTACAAAAGTAGATTATAAAAGTTCAACTTTTCCGATTGGTACATCGATTGAAATCATAAATTAGTTCAGTTTGGTTTAGAATGTTATGGCCTACAGTTTTAATACAGGAGAGCTAATGACACCGGGACCTACTGCTTAAAGCCGATTCCGAATGGTTGCGAACATCCATGCCAGCAATGAATCCGATTGGTACATCGATTGAAATCATAAATTAGTTCAGTTTGGTTTAGAATGTTATGGCCTACAGTTTTAATACAGGAGAGCTAATGACACCGGGACCTACTGCTTAAAGCCGATTCCGAATGGTTGCGAACATCCATGCCAGCAATGAATCCGATGGGTACATCGATTGAAATCATAAATTAGTTCAGTTTGGTTTAGAATGTTATAGCCTATAATTTTAATACAGGAGAGCTAATGACACCGGGACCTACTGCTTAAAGCAGATTCCGAATGGTTGCGAACATCCATGCCAGCAATGAATTCGAATCTGTAAACTTCTGTACCGAAGAGCATTGCCTTATCAACCAGCCATTGTTCGACATTAAAATTATAAATAGTGTTATCTATTATAAAACTACACTTTACAGTACTGACTTTACAAGTGATACCAAATAAATTTCCTCTATAATAATAGTCTATGTTATCTGTTCGTCTGTCTTAGAATTTATGAATGGGTTGGACCTGGAATGAATAGAGACATCCATATTGGATTCTTGATGAGTTAGGATTAGCAAAATTCAAAGTGACTAAAGTTTATATTCTCCTAAACTATAGATCCGATTCTAAAATAAACTGCTATAAATATTGTTACGAATTTCGCAAGTTGACATGTATTTTTGCCGTATACTGTGTATTATAATAGGTAAATCATGTATTTGGCGAGATATTGGCTCGTAGTCGATGTTTTTGGCGACTAATTTTTGGCGCCAAGTTTGGCGATTTATTACCAAATTTGGCGATTTGGTGACTTTCTTGGCGACCGTTTGTACCTAGTACTTTCTAGAATATTCCAGTTTCTCCCGAGGATATAAATACCGGGGGCCGATCCTGATCGAGGTTCAGTTAGCTGAGAAATTTGTAGAGGTAAAGACCTACGTTGTTTGGCGCGAAGAGTGAACTATCGCCTGTGCTAGCCAGTTCTCGCGGTGTTGGCTGCTGTATTCGTGTTTTCCCTGCATTACGAATAAAGTGCTGTTATTTTTGCTGTCTTATAATTCAAAGTCTACTCAATCCACGAACGCTTCGCATCATAAATTGGTAACAATATGGTAGGTCCTGATCTCATTAGCCCTCGTATAATACAAAAGTAAAACTCCAAACCAAATTAGCTGCCTAGTTACAAAAGTAGATTATAAAAGTTCAACAAAAAAACTTTTTCTTGATATTTAGTGAAAGCGATATAAAAAATTTAAACTCTTATTTATTGTAAAAATTACTATAAATTACAACCCCTAAAAAACTTTTATTTCATTTTATTTAGAAATCTAGAAAACATATTCTAAAAGTTTAACATAACAAAGCAAATGAAATTATGGGTTATAGATCATTCAAGATTACAACACAGGACTTTTTAAAACTTAATTTATTTAAACAAACTTCGCCTCTCGTTCTCCATTTCATCAAAAATTTTCCAAGAATGCATTTATTTTTAGATTTTCTATTAGCAACAAATTAGCAGAAAATTGAATTAATTCTTTATAAAAATATTATATTAAATTGTTAACTTCTAAAAATAATTTCGATTACGAACATGTTTAAAAACTGATATAATTTAATCAGAGTTATTCATTTTATTTATCTCGCACGCCCTACCTCTTCCTCAAATCCTCAATATAAAAAAGAATAAAATACTTTTGAACATCTGAATTATTCTTCAAAGCAAATTATATTTCTAATTAATGCTTTTGAATTTCTAGCAAAAAAAAAAAATAAAAGAGTAAATGAAATATTACTTTGCAATTTGTATTGTATGGGTTGAATAATAAATAAATTGGCTGATCTCTAATTAGTTTCATTCGTCAGCATACGTTCTCAGTAACTTTTAAGAGCTATGAAATAATTGAGATCCAGTCAATTCTGCGTACGATAAAAGAAGAGATGAATTAATTAATACTCAGCAAAAATACTGAAAGGGAAACAGTCATCTCCTTTTCACAAAATTTAGAGTTAAATAATGAATTGGCATTTTTCAATTACAATTTTACGGCATTATATTTACTATTTCTTATTACTCTTTGATTTTCTTTTATTGTATTGGCTTGAAAGACGATAGTCGGAGGGTAAGGGTTCGAATACCCTTACCAGTTTTGGATTACATCTCCGATTTATAAGCCTTGAAAGTATCCGTCTACGTTGAAAACGTCATTTTTTGCCAAAAATCACAATTTTTTTTTATTCCTCTATTGTAAAAGTTTAACTTTTAGGCTTCTAAATCTGTTTTTGTTTTATCGCTACGGCATTTTAAAGAAAAGTTACAGCTGTTTAAACATCAATGACAGCTGTCAAAACGAAACGGAAGTAGCGCCTTCGGAACCGGAAGTTGTGAATTTAAAGCCTTTTAAAGAGCATTTTTTGGACAAAACTTTTTAAATTTTCATGAAGATTAGTTTAAACATTTTTCTAGTATTTTTAATAATTATCAACTTGGCAATTAGAAAGTTTTGAAGCAAGAAAGTGTGGGGAATTTTAAACATGTATTTTAATTTTTTAATAGTTAAAGTTGCTTTCATAAACTTCAAATGCGTTTTTCTCAAAACGGTATTTTTAATAAAATGTTGAAACTTGAAATGTGATTTCTCAAAAAGTTCTTAAAATATTTTGTTGAAAATTATTATGAATGCTTTTGATAGTATTTACTAGTGAATGATCTAAAAGCTTTAAATTTGGATAATTTTTACTGATGTTACACTCATAGTGAGATATAAAGGTAATGAAAATTCGTTAAAAATTCAATGTGAATGATTTTGAAGGACCAAAATTTTTTACCAAATGTAAATTAAGCAAAGATTTTAGGTGATACACTAGTCCAGTGTATAAGAAATGTGTTGCATAAAAAATATTAAAATAATTTAATTTATTAAAAATTTAGATGTTTTGAAAATACCCGATTTTTTACCAATTTGTCTTCATTTATTAGAAATTTTATAAAAACTTCTCCAGGAATAAATTTTTTAAGTGCAATTCTGTATTATAATATAAAAAATAAATCCAAAAATGTAAAAACATGAACTAGTTTCTACGTTTAAAGAAAAAAGTTATCCGAACGTAGACGGATACCTTAAACGTTTTAGGTGTATTATTCCATATCTTTTTTTTTCTTAAAAGCGTTTTTACTATAAATTTATGCAATTCCATTTTTAACCCATTAATACCTAGAATTTTTTTCTAGGGATAACGAAAAAATAATTTATTTAATCTTTACATTTTCACTGACCAAATTTTTTCTTTTTAGTAATAATAGATGGCATTTCTATCAAAAAAATCTAACATAGTCTAGAGCATCTGATATTATTTGTACTTAATCGATCGAAACGATATTTTTCTGATTTTTCAAGCATCGGCCTCAAATTTCCTTTTCCGATGGATACATCGATTGAAATCATAAATTAGTTTAGTTTGGTTTGGAGTGCAATGACCTACAGTTTTATTTCAGGAGAGATAATGACACCGGGACCTACTGCTTAAAGCCGATTCCGAACGGTTGCGAACATCCATGCCAACAACGAATTCAAACCCGTGAACTTCTGTGCAAAAGAGCAGCGCCTTACCAACCACATTGACATTGAAGTTATAAATAGTGTTATCTATTATAAAACTACACATTCAGTTCTGAGTTTACAAGTGATACCAAATAAATCCCCTATATATTAATATTCTAAGTTATCTGTCCGTCTGTCCTCGAATTTATGAAACAGTTGGGCCTGTAATGGATAGAGGCATCCATATTGGATTCTTGATGAGTTAGAGTTAGCAAAATTCAAAGTGACAAACGTTTGTATTCTCCTAAACTATCAATTTGACTCTAAAATAAATTGGTAACATATGCTTCATATCACAGCGAAAAATACTGTCGTCTTTAAAACTTTCAAAATCCACCCCTTACCCCCTTTTCAACCGTTTAATGCCATCATTTCAAATTCTATTTTCCCGCTAAGAGCAGGTGATTAATTTTATCAATTTATCACATTATAAGTATATAAAAATATAATTATAAGTATATATTTTTTAATTATAAGTATATATTTTTTAGCATTATGACGTCCTTTCTTTAACCATCTCATTTAATCATTTCTTATATTAAATTATTTAAATATCGTCTGCATTATTTTCATACGTTTTATCTTTGAACTTAGATATTACGTATACAATTTTCTATTATATTTAGCTTAAATAATTGATTGGGTATATGTGATAATTTTAAATTTAATCACCGATTAATTCTTGTCGTAATGAAAATTTTATCACCGGTATTAACAACAAATTCTATCTACCTCCAGAGTGTAGTGGAAATGACAGTTTCATTCCTTTACTTCCATTAATTACTGTGGCAAAAAAAATTGGGAAGAACTTAACGATCATTTCAACGTAGCTAAGAAAACTTTGAATTATCTTTCTAAATGAATCAACGTGATTCTAAACTGCATTCACAGTATCGGGAGATTTTAGGGCCGATCTCACCAAAGTCGTTTAACGGCGAACCACGATTAATCTCTGTTTAAATGGAGAATTGCGTCCCACCATTAGTTGGCGCTATGGGTTAATCACGGTTAGCCGTTAAACGACTTTATTGAGACAGGTCCTTAGAAGAGTATGAAGATAAACAAATTATTGAGCATGTACTAGATAATTCTGAGCCAAAAAACAACCCAATTTTTTACCTGCCTCATAGTGTACTTTACAATTCTGGAAAATTAAAAATTTTACTGATTGCTTCATATGACGTGCTATATGCTAGTCTGTTATAACGAAAATTTTCCTTTAACCCTTTAACGGACAGTGGTTTCGGGGCGAAACCACCTGTTAAATTCTTTCTCTGCTTTTGAAAGACATAGGATGGACTTTTAGGTTTTCTATGTTTATGCCATTTCCAACTCACAACAGAGAGTATACAAGAGCTCTATACTCCGATTGAAATATACGTGGTTAAATTTACTTTACTTGGAAAAGTCAGTAATGTGATTTTTATCACTCATAAACCCAAATAAATGTCTATCCAAATAGCATTTATAAATTGTTTATATTTGGTACGGTGTACTGTTTTTCAACACGAGGATGAATAAGATCGAGACCTACAGCTTAAGACCTATTCTGAATTGCTACGAACATCCATACCTGCAGTGGGATTTTAACCCATGAATTCCGGTACCTAAAAGCAGCGCTGTACTACATGGCCATCAATCGACTGTAAATTGGTTAGTTTTTCTTTATCATACTCTTTTAGATAATAATCATTGTTTCCGTAGCCTTTAATTAAACCTTTAAAAAAGCATTTTCACTCCGTACAAGAGGCTGGATTTTGCACTTTAACCACCCCTCAAATTCCACCCCCTCCCCTCAAAAAATGTAAAAAAAATATGCATTTACTTTTATAAAGTTCATAGATACCATTTATAAAATAATTTCATTAAATCCCAAAGGATTTATAATAGTGATCGTTAAAGGGTTAAAAAATGGCATCCTGTGATAGTTAAAGAGAAAGGTCTTTACTAATGTGGACTAGTTGTAATATTCCAAATTATTTAAATTTCATATTTATTTTTCTCTGCGCAATATATAATAATTTAAGAGAGTCATTAATACATGTTAAGGGGAAATGATCCGTGCATTAATGATTTAATAAAATATTTATGTTAAAACAGCTCACTGTGATTTATTTATCACATATATATTACTAACATTATATATTAATGTTATAATTAATCGTTATAATTATTCATTATATTAATCATTATAATTAATATAATGATTATATATTATTAACAGACTCTTGTTATTTATCACATTCTCGGCTGATAATTGTTGGCAAAATCTTAAAAAAAGTCTGATGTGCATACCATATGACTTTCTTGTATTTCTATTATATCATACATTTTTTTTATTTTGTATGATGCGACATCATATTCATCATTTGCACTTTGTCTTCAACATTAAAAAAAATTCGCTTTGTAAGAATATCTCAAGTATTCTCTCTAGCGGAGGTCCAAAGCATTTTTTTCGTTATAGTGGGATATTAGTTGCATAGATATTTCGTCCTAAACCAAAATAATTCGCGATTACATGGGCTGATCTACTAAACAACAACAACACTCTCATCCCAACTAAAAAAACGCTTCGGTTGGTTAATAAAAAATGTAGAGAACCTCCAAGTTCCATAACAGTGCTGTCCGGAGTGTTGCAGTGCATTTGAATGTAAACCTTTCATTGTAGCGCACTACATATATTTTCATGTAAATATTTCACCCTTTTCGCAATAGATTTGTATGTGTGTGTAAGGCATTTGAATGTATTTGTTTTGCAATGCATTAGTATGAGCTGTGGATTGTATACCCGAAACCACTCAAAAAATCTCAAACCTTTGTTTTCATTCCAGTAGATAGTCCTAGTTGGTGCAGCCAATACTTTTTTTTACCCTACCACGCTGTAATAAACAATAAAAATTAAAAATTTATAATTTTGTTATTTGGATAGACATTTTAGAACGTTTTGAACCTGCCACATAAATATACATTGACTGAAATCATGAATAATAGTTTTATCTGTTATAAAGCTTCACTTTACACTACTGAGTCATTCATTGAGTTTGCATGTGATACTAAATAAATCGCTTATTTCAAAGCCTGTTCTATAAATGGCATCCTGTGATGTTTAAAACAACCACTGTTTACAAACGAACACAGGATGTAGTATTTAAAATTGTTCAAATATTATAATTTTTTACTCTGTGCAACCCGTAATAAAAGATTTTAAGATATTCCTCAATATATATTCGGCGGAAATGATTTGGGCATTAATTGATTAACAGGAGTGACATTGAATGATTCCGTACATATAAAGATTTGACAGTCATGGGGTTAACACTTCAGGAGTAACATTTGAGTTGTATTTTTCAGCCTTATGCTTTGGGATTAAAAGTGTCAGTCACGACATTTTTTCTTTTGTTGTAGGTTATTTTTAAAAGCTTTACCGAGTTAACGCCTATTGTTCTTATTTGAGGACAATATAAAAAAGTTTGTGTAATTTTCATGTTTACTTATTTCACTGTTTATGAATTTTATTTTGTTATTTTTAAAAATGCTCCTTTACGATCTAACTTTTTCATTTTTAATAAAAACTTTATCAAACTCTCCTAATATATTGCCGCATAAAAACACTTCGCCAACGAGCTCAGTGGCCGAATGGTCAAAGCACGAGATCCCGACCCAAAGTTTGTGGGTTCGACGTTCGCCATGACGGTTGATTCAAAATATGGATTTTTAATTTAAAAATGTTATTTATTGTTACCTTATGTTCTCTAACATTCTAGATCTTTCTTTTTCACGTAAATTAATTATTTCTCGAATATTCTGTTCGGGTATAAAAACTGATACCCACTAGTTGTACGCAACTTCTCGATCTTGCAAGGTTGCGAGTTGCTACATAGCTTCAATAAATTTGTCTGTTAGGTTAAACGGTGTGTTTATTCGAATCTTCATGACAATATATAAATAAATATCGGTATCTGCTTCAAATTTCATCTTCATACTTATCATTAAAATTCAAATCAAATTTAGAGAACTCAAACTTTCACTAAAATTTAACAGAAAGACATAAAAGTACTTCCTATAAAATAAATATTAAATTTGACAAGAAAATAATATTTAAAGATGTTCAGAAGTTATTATGTAGTAATAATAAGGCTAAAATAAAAGGAAACGTTGAAAACTAATAAAGAAAACTAATTAGCAAAAAATACTTTAAATTTTTTTAACATTTCCTGAATTCTCAATAAAACTATCTGATATTCTAATTTATTTTTATTTTATTAATTTATACTTCATTGAATATGGGTTCAAAGTTTCGTAACTCTAAGTTAATAATTTCTAAACTTGGTTTGGAAAGTCCACCATCCTTTTAACGAGTTAATAGCTTTAGAAATGTATAATTATAATTTGATTTTATATAATCGTTTATTTTGTTTAGATTATAAAGGATTGTCCGCAGCATGTGATCCTCCAGCTTAAATCATTTGGCAGTGAAATTTCCTCAGGAGTTTAATGGTTTGAATTTTTGTCTAAATAGTGCTTATTTAACCTCTTCCCTTATGAATCGAGCGACGATTGTGTGTGCCACTTTCGATGAAAACTTTCCTCATGCGTCGTGCGCAGTTTCATCATTGACTAAATTTTGCACACGTTTTTTTTACAGGACAAATTACAATGCTATCTTCAGAAGCATCCAAATCGGTATCTGTTTCAGTTTCTAAGGTGTAGTCAGCATACTTTCCAGCACCGTTATTAGTATCAATTTTCTTTTTTGCCATTAGGTTAAATTTTTAGATTTTTTAAAGAATTATTTAAGCACCAACAGTTAATTATTTATTGTATATAATATAATACTCTATTTGCAATTACGCCTAAGAATAAATGATCAACTCTTATATTGCAACTGTAACAAACAATAACGCAAAAACAAGACCTTTATTGCCTAAAAACAATAATATGTCTGATACGAGCTTTTCACTTTTGGCCAGAAATAATCATCACGTGTGTGATACGAGGTTCTCATTTTAGGCACAGCAGTACGATCACGTCTCCCATACGTTGTTTTAAGGCAAAGGATTAATACAAAACGCTTATTTCTAACCTCTCTTCTTTCAGTTAATAGACTCAATGAGGCTATTGTATGTAAGTAATAGAGATGTTCATGAATTATCAATGAGTGCGGTGTTTACATGTTTCGTAAAAAAATTCCTTATTTAATGCCTATAAGTATAAAGCTGGTTAAGACTGGTTAAGGAACTATGAGAATTTATGTGAAAAAAATATACGTTTTTTAAACATATTACGAAGAATGGAATTATGTTAGGAGATTATAATGTTGTTGTTGTTGTTGTTGTTTCTTATGCCATTTGGTCAAACCAATCACGATTGAGCCATACGCTACTCGTATTAAGATAAAGGGGGGCGTCTTTAGTTTCAACGAGCACCACTAGGGTGACAGTACGACTTATTCTTAAGTGGGGTCTCATAATTTAGAAGCAGGGACCAAGCAGAAGATCCATAGGCTTGGCCTGTCACCTCGAGGTATTGATGGAGAACTTGGAGGACATTGTGACCAAGAACATATTTTACATGGCCCAGTCACCTTTAACGAACCAGGCGGATCTTAGGCTCCGAACCCGCATTCCTCCAGTTACGAGAGTCTTGTCTTTACAGACTGAACTACCACGGCTGATATTATATTACTTAAAATATATATAGCTTAAACAGTGCAAACTATTAAGTATTTAATCGTTCCTAACAAAAAAGAAATTAAGTAACTATTTTCCTCACATATAAGCATATTTTATGCACGCTTACAAGAATGTTTAAACCTCAAGATACTTTATTACGATAACTTAATAAGCCTATTCTTCAGCAGTAACAAATCGGATCTCAGCTTGGAATTTTTGGGTTCGAATCCCACTGTTAGCATGGATGTTCATAGCCGTAATCGACCCTAAGTAGTATGTACCTGTCTCTTTATCCCTCGTGTAGCAAAAAGTAGAGAGTGGGGCTCCAAACAAAACCAAAACAGAAACTATCGTAAAATGAAAATAAATACTTTTATTAAACACTGAACCATATAAAAAAGTAAGGACTTTAAATTCTGAGATGGTAGAGTTTTTCAATCGTAATATATTATCATAAGTAATTTAACAATATATATTGCTAATTTTTCCTACTAAATATTTTAAGTTCTACGAAAATATAAGTCTAAAGAAATTAATCCACGATATTAAAAAGACCACCCGATTTATTCAAAACAATAACGGGTAGTAATGATGCATAAATTAAAAGCTCTACAAGTCACTTAGTATAATATAATACCGGAATTTCGGAACTCGATTCGATTTCCTGTAATGAAAGGGGCTTTTGTATCGTCATTAAGTCACTTAAATTGGCAATGGATTTAAAGTTTCCTAAATATATATTCGGGGAATTAGAATACAATTTAACAAATAGAGGTAATATCAACATTTTATATTTACTTTACCTAAAAATGAAAAAGTCGACTATTACAACTTGATCTACTTTTTGTTCAATTAATAAAATACTATATTTAACAATTAAATAAAACATAGTAACATTCCATTAAGCACTAATTTAAAACCCTCAAAAATGTTACAACCTGTTGATTAGCCCATGAGTTCATCTCCAAAGCTTTCGGTTTTTCTTTGAACGTTCAATATAAGATGAAAATATTTTTCTGCTACTCTAAAGGAAGATTGGAAAGCTTAAATTTAATGGACAAAATCGTTCTCAAGTTCAAATGTCATTTCAATATGTTTTTTGCAGATTTCAATAACTATAATTTTGAAATTATTAAAAAACTAAACTCTTAAATTATTCCTCAAATGATTTTATTTTAATCCATTTCATTAAAACTGCTATCATTCTTTTCAAACAAATTTATTATAAACCTGAAAACATCTTCAAAGGGTAATATGCGAAAAAAATATTTATCTTATTCATTTTTATTTTTAAAAATAGATAAATATTTAAGTTTTATATAATTTCTAAAATTTTAACATATATTAGAAGATAACTTCATAATCGTCAACAAATGATAATCAAAATAATCTTCACAATTGACAACATTATACGTGTTAATAATTCTTAAGCTATTATTTCACTTTAAGTTTCAATTACAGAAGTAAGGACTTTCCAATTTATAACTAAACAAATGGGTAAAATATTTCTGTGATATCATTTTTCAATCTTTTATAAATTGCAAAACGTTGAAAAACATTCTTTAGTACACTTTAATAAATGAAAGATTCAAAAATTGGAATTTCTTTGTTTTAAATGTAAATTATTATAAAGCTTATATATGCTTCTAAAAGATGACAATCAGAGTACATAAATTTCAATACCCAAAACTAATTATTTTTTAATCTGATTTAAATTACTTACCACAAAGGGTCACAAAAATTTCAATATATTCTTTATTTCGAAATAGCAGTCGATTGAATACACTGAAGGATTAGGCTCCTAATTTATCATGGTTAATAAAAAAGTGTGATTCATTTTTAGGAAATAACAATATTCCTGTTTGAAGCTACTTTTTCTAGTTGCAATCACACTGGTATTTTTCTGAGAGTAACTTCATTTATTCATGAGTATTTATATCAGTAAGCAATATGAAATTTTAAAAGAAAACTATCAAGTAGAACTATAGACTTAGGGATTTATCTAGTACAACAATAAATTAGGTAAATCAGTACATATAATTAAGGTATATAAGCTACTAAGAATGTAAGTTAATATATATATATATATATATATATATATATATATATATATATATTTAATCCTTAAATTATAAAACTGCTGGACAAGGAGAAAGCTAAACAGCTAGCAGCAATAAAAATGCAGTCGGCCGACATTGAAGAGAAAGGCACAAGTCGAATTAAAACTTTATTGCAGAGCTACTAAAACGGACATTTTTACGATTCAATAGCAGACAAATTAAAAACACAAAAATCTCTGTGTTCGAACAGAGGTGAACCCAAGAGCGAAGGCAGAAAGAATTTTCCCCCTTACTCAGCGAATTTAAGTGCAAGATGAGGAAAAACGCAGAGCCATTTGCCGGCGACAGCTGGGAAACGTATTAAATTGACGGAAAATTTACATCTTTAGGATAGAAAGCTTTGGGAAGAATTTTAGGTCGAAGACACTCCTTTGATTAAGATATTTAGAGGCTGGGAAAAAGATTTTAAGAAATTAGAATGGGAGAGAGGAGGTTTTTAAGGAAATATTAAAGTTAATTAATTTTGTTATATTACATATATAGCTTAAACAGTGTGATTTATTAATTTGGTTTGGAGAGCCACGGTCTACTTTTTTTTTGTTACACAAAGGGTAATTATATCAGGGCTTGCTTCTTAAAACTGATTCCAAAGGCTACGAAAATCCATGCCATCATTGGCATTTAAAACAACGGATTCCTGTACCGAAAAGCAGTGTCCTAACATTTGTCATCCCTCGGAACGAATTATGAAGTATATAATACGTTTACAATAAAATAAATCAAATATCAATTTTCCTCGCGTATGAATATTTCTTTAAAACACTCTCACAAAAACGTGTAAACCTCATTTTCATAAACCCATTTACAGCTAGTAACAGAGTAGGATTCGGTGCCATAAAATACCACTGATGGCATAAATATTCGTAGCCAAAATTAAATTTAAGCAGCAGGGCCTGGTCTCTTTAGCCTTTGAATATCAAAAAACAGACCTAGGACTTCAAACGAAATCCATAAACTGAGAACCAAGCATGCTTGGGAACTAAACGCTGAGGGTTCCGCGTAAGGTTGACCACCTAACCAGAACATATACTTTGCACCCCAAAGCCCTTGGTCTAGAAAATAAAGATTAGCAAGTAGACCCTCGCCCCTAAGTTGGGCTGTAACACCGAGGAATTTTTAATATTTCATTGAGTTTTAAAATATTCTTTGTGCATTAATTTTTATTTATTTCTTCTGTTTTTGTTGTGATATTAAAAATATCTTTTGAAAGTTTTGGAGTATTTTTTGTCGATAGATTGAATAGTTGATAGTCGATAGATTGTAGTAAGTATTTTTTATGCCTATATGTCAAATTATTGTAAAAAATCGAAATTCTATAAATTTGAATTCAAATTTATATAATCTAAATATAATTCAAATTTCAAACGGATAACCCGATTTATTTTACTACCTATTAAAAACTTTGCGGAAACATTCTTTTGTCATCTATGAAAAATTAAGTCGCAAGAAATATTTTAAAAATTAATAGAAGTTTTCAGTAGAAATTAATACATAGTATTTTCATGCTGTAAAGCCTTTATTACAACAGTCTATTTTTGATTCAATATAAAATAAAAAGTTCTGCTATATCGGACTATATAATAATTTTTCAATTTGTTTCATGAAGCAGTAAATTTTTAAAAAACCTAAAAGATATACACCAATAACAGAAAAAAAACAGAAATCTATTTGCCCGCATAGTAGCTGTTGAAATTTGTAAAATAGAAACTAACTTTTATATCAATTAGAAGCTAAATATGTTTTTTTATTCTGTGAACCTCAATTATATTCGTACAAGTGATCAATTTTATTTCATAGCAGGATAAAGGATAATTTTTTATAATTTTCAATTTTTTTTAAGTTTTAATTTTTTATTTAAAAATATCAAATAATGTTTAGTTTATTCCATAAGTTTATACAATAAAAAAAGATATTTTTCTTCAACAGGTTATAAAAATTTATTTTCTAATATACATTCTTCCACAAGTAATTTCATTATTTCTTTGGTGTATATATTTTTTGCGTTATAAGAAACTTAATACTTCATCAAAATTACATCATAATAAAACATCATCAAAGATACATCAAAATTAGTTTACATCTGTTGTTGTTAGATAAAAAATTGTAAAAAAAAATCATTTTAAACGTAGTACAACATTTTAGTTTATGATGAGTCGAAAATACGCTGTTATAATGAAAATTTTATATAATGTTTTGAGTTTGTAGAATGAAAAAATATTTTTCTCCAACAGTTTATAAAAATTTATCTTCTAATATATATTCTTTCACAGGCAATTTCATTATTCCTTTGGTGTATATATTTTTCATGTTAAAAGAAACTTAAAACTTGATAATCAAAACTAGTTTACAGCTGTTATTATTATTTAAAAAATTGTGAAATAATCATTTTAAACTTAGTACAACATTTTAGTTTATGATGAGTCGAAAATACGCTGTTATAATGAAAAGTTTAGATAATGTTTTGAGTTTGTTGAATGAAAAAAATATTTTTCTCCAACTGGTTATAGAAATTTATCTTCTAATATATATTTTTTCACAAGTAATTTCATTATTCCTTTGGTGTATATATTTTTTATATTAAAAGAAACTTAAAACTTAATATATTAAAACTAGTTTACAGCTGTTATTGTTATTTAAAAAATTGTAAAAAAATTATTTTAAAGGTAGTAGAACATTTTAGTTTATGATGAGTCGAAAATACGCTGTTATAATGAAGATTTTAGATAATGTTTTGAGTTTGTAGAATAAAAAAAATATTTTTTTCCAACTGGTTATAGAAATTTATCTTCTAATATATATTTTTTATATATATTTTTTATGTTAAATGAAACTTAAAACTTGATAATCAAAACTAGTTTACAGCTGTTATTGTTATTTAAAAAATTGTAAAAAAAATTATTTTAAAGGTAGTAGAACATTTTAGTTTATGATGAGTCGAAAATACGCTGTTATAATGAAAAGTTTAGATAATGTTTTGAGTTTGTTGAATGAAAAAAATATTTTTCTCCAACTGGTTATAGAAATTTATCTTTTAATATATATTTCTTACTAGTATTTTCATTACTCCTTTGGTGTATATATTTTTTATGTTTAAAAAAACTTAAAACTTGATACATTAAAACTAGTTTACAGCTGTTATTGTTATTTAAAAAATTGTAAAAAAAATCATTTTACACTTAGTAGAACATTTTAGTTTATGATGAGTCGAAAATGTGCTCTTATAAAATTTTAAATCTCTGAGGGTACTATATCACCTTAATAAAATAAACTTCCTTCAATAGATCAAAATACGCTAAGTTTAATTAAGCAAAATTAAATTTTAAAAACTTTCTGTGTATACCTACTATTATTAATCCACTTGTGCATACTTTTTATAAAACAATGCACTTTTCTCAAAGTATTGTTTTTTAATGGCAAAGTCAATTGAAATATTATGTAACAAAACTCAAATCAATAGAAAACTAACTCAAATTATTAATTCAAGCACTACAAAAGAAAACAAGTTTTATTCTACTGACAACAGTTTTGGAAATTTCTTTTCAAATTTAATTAAGAAATTAATTTATACTATATCTTATTATTTGTAATCTTTTATTATAGAAAATTTTGTTTCCTCCACTAATATGATTTCTTAAATGTTTAACTAAGGAATAATTATATATTTATGCTTATTTTTTAGCGATGTTAGTCAGGTTGTAGAGATATTTAATTACTTTTAAAACTTATTGCTTCTTGAATATATATATAAAAGTTTGTACTTCTACGTATATATAGGTAGGAGCTAATCAGTCAAACAATAAAAAAATTTTCGTGTAATTTTTATAATTTATATAGTTATGAAAATTTACAAGTCTTTGCCATAAAGTTGAGCAAAGAGTAAATGAATTTTTCGAGAAACTGTTAATTGTTACTTCCATTCTTACTATAAAAGAGAAAAATAAAAGTATTTTAACTTAAATAAATGCATTAAAGATTAACTGACCTAAGAATGCATACGAAAAAAAAAAGTTCCAAAACTTTAGTTCAGAAAAATATGCAGTTATACAGCCAAAAACAATTTATACTCTCAAGGAGCAGCAAATTTAAAATGAAATTATTTTATTTTAAACTACGTTTGCCCTTTTTTGCTATAAAGGTGAACATTTTTCCCGGAGTAGAAAATGTGTTCAGTGAAATTTAGTTTAAAATATTTTCGTTTCAAGCTAACACTTTATTATAAATAAGCTTGCTAGACATTCAACTTGCATGAATAGAACTCCGGTTTAATATTTTTCTCTTCCCTCTGAATAAATGTTCTTGCATTTCAACGTGAGGTTAAACAAACATTCCGTATCACGCATAAACATGCTTCTTTAAATAGATTTTAAGTGGTGTAACGACCCCCTCCACATACATTAAACACATTAATTTTTTTAAACACTAATTTTTGTAAATCAAAATATCTCTCCTTATTAGTGCACTAACCTCTGATATATACAGCAAGATATTGAAGAACCTAGTTTTAAACCTCGTCTTATAAGGATCGCTCACCTTATAAGGATACATTTCTCTGATCCGCATATCAGGCTCTTCATTTAAATAATATAAAAATGTCATATGGAAACCACATTAAAAATTTCTTACTCTTAATGGATGAAATATATATTTCTTTGCTTTATTTAAACTTATTTTATTTGAGAGAGAGATACGATCTTCCAATTCGTTGATAAAGGAGACAGTTACACAATTGCTAAACTATTACCTTTAAATAACATAAAAAATATATACAATATTAATTCAGAAATCATTAAAGCTGATTTTCAGTACCAAAGTTTGTGGATTCGAATTCCACTGCTTTCATGGATGCTCGTAGCCGTTCAGAACCGACTAAACGGTGCAAAAACGTAGACCACAGAGCTCCTGATCAAACCAGGCCATCAAAGACTTCATAACGAGCAAGCAGTGTGACTCATTTCCCTGAGTTTTCACCATCAGGGATAGATTTCCTCTTAACTTCATGGTCTTTCATTACCTGTCAATCTCCAAGAAAACTATCGAACTTTTAACTTAGTCCTGTTTCAACCTCACCTATATAGGGTGATATCTCGGCCTCATACTTTTCTCCCTTTCTCCCTGAGATCTTACTTATAAATTCAATATTTATGCACCGTAGTAGGTGTTGTATCATTTACATCCATTTATGGAAGGAAAGTAAAGCTTATATCTTCATCGATATTCTTGATATTATTTGGAGGAGGAAAATAGATGATCCGAGTAGTTAGCGTGTAGAAATAGAATCCCAAAGCACCTGGTTGGGCACTAGCAGGCACCTGAACCATTTTCCTTTATACTCTAAAACCATAAGGTAAATGTAAGCGTCCAAGCTGCCCTCTCTCTGAGACATCTAGTAAGAGAGGGGTACAGAATTGACAACAAACATCCTTCCTCCTGAGTTGATGAAAATTGAAAGGAATCTTCAGCGGGATATCCCGAACATTTATCAGCACTCAAGACGACAGGTCCGTTGACAGTCATCAAAAAAACTTTTGGATGATCTGTATGAGTCTAAAGCTTTAGTTTCACTCGAAGTAAATTAGGAAAAAAGACAGTAAATCAATCTATTAGTTCGAACCCATAACCAAATAAAACAATCTTCCTTGGTGAATCTCTGGAATCTTTAGCTCTCAGAAACTAAATTTATCCTGTTAAGTTTATATGTCTACCTGAAATAAATATGACAATCGTCCTTTTATTGCCCAAAAATACAAAATGAATGAATCCCTAAATCCAACAAGTGTAATTTAGGATATCAAGTTTATTCAACCCAACCTTCGTTCACTTATTTATTTATGAAGACATACTTTCACGTTTCAAAGAACTAAATATTTGATACATAAATTGCTACAGTTTGAGAAGAATTACATCGAAATTTATTACTCGAACGCTAACGAAAATTTGTTCATTATTTTTTTTAAACGATGGGAGTTAAATTAGAAACAAGTTTTGGTTATTATTATAAAGTACAAAACGAATTGCTAAGGAGCAGAAAATAGAAACAATCATAGAAGTGAAATATGTACTACATAGGAGCGAACACCGAGATTTTCCACCGAAGGAGCAATTTTTCTTTTAAATTGACTTTTGAAAAAATCCTCGTAAGGTGCAAAGTAATTTCTTGATGTTAAGTAGAAAGGATAAAATTACTCTTTCTTTTAACGAAATAACATAATTGTGCCCTAAAAAATTCACAGAGGTTTATTTCTTTATCTACCATTTAATTTTTATTATTCGGTTAGATATTTCGATATTTTCTCAACAGATATCTCAATTTGCATTTAATTGCATTTCTATTACATTTAATAATAATCTTTTATGATACACCGAAAGTGAGGTGTTAATAAAAGTGTTTAAATTGTACTAAATTTTATTGTATCGATTTCTTTTTAAGAGTATTTACATATAAGAATATAGGAATATTATAGACTATTATATTTATAGAAGAACATTTATATTTTTACTATATAGAAGTAATTTTTCCTTTAAATTGACTTATAAGGAAAAATTGATATAAAAGTACTAAATTTTTATTATAGGAGTGTAAGATTTATTACATTTTCGCTATAAAGATGTAAAATATACTAAATTTTTATTGAATAGATTTATTGTATAGATATATTTATATGTTATAGGACTATAAGAATATTGTAGGGATAACAACATTTATGCAGGAATATTTATTGTTTATTATATATTTTTTCTACATGGACTTTGGAAAAAAACTCTAGATGCAAAGTAATTTCTAGATGTTAAGTTAAAAGGATAAAATCACCTCTTCTTTTAACGAAATAACATGATTATAGTCTCAAAATTTCAGAGGAACTTTATTTCATTATCTACAACTTAATTTTTATCATTTGGTCTTATGCTTTGATATTTTCCGGATATCTCAAACTGCATTTAATTACATTAGTATTAGTTTTAAAGTCAGTTTTTATGCTAAACACAAAGCAAGACTGGGACTACTTAAGAATTGGGTTTTCCCTTGGCAAATTTGGTGAAAATATTGGCGATACTTACTAAAACACAAAGGTAGTCCAACCAAACATTGTATTTCTTGCATTTTCTAGCAACTTTAATTAATGCACAGTGCGCCATCGTAATAGAATTATATACTCTTACTTACTTAAAGAAAACGACTTGAAAACCGGACATTTATATTTATGGGCAATTAATCCCTTGACAGTTTACAAACGCAACAGCTCCAAATTATTAAAAATCAGCCATAATGAACCATTAATGGTTTGTTATATCTAATTTTTTTTAACCATTTCGCAATTTTAATATATAAGAAAAGAATTACACAAGGAGAGTTGGATGCAAATCTGTGGGGCTTACTCTGGACGTTGTGAGTCGGTTGGAACTTTCGTTGGGACGTCACTTTGACGTCAGCTTGATCATTCGCTCACATAATGTCCGCAAGCTGATGTCAAAATGACGTCACAATGAAGGTTCGACATGAACCGCAACGTCCAGAGTAAGGGCCTATATATATATAAATGAATTTGTGTCTGTCTATCTGTACTCGATAGACTCAAAAACCATGCATCCAATCGCAGTGAAAATTTGGGAAATTATTAGGTATATCCCCGAGAAGGTTTTTGTAAATGTTTAGTGTTTGAAATCCATTCATTCCCCCTTTTTTCGAGCGTTTTATGCCATTATTTCAAGCATTATTTTCCCCGGTTAAACTCAAACAATTAACTTTTTAATTTATCGCATCATAACTAAGTGAAAGAAGCAATATTTCTAGCAATGTGACGTCATTCCCTTAATCCCATGTAATTGTTTTAAAAGTGCAGTTTTCCTTGGTTAAAAGCAGGAGATTAAAATTTTCAATTTATCACATAATAAATAGGTAAAAATGATATTTTTTCTATTATGATGTCATTCCTTTAAATATCTCATTTATTCATTTCTTATTTTATATTATTTAAACATCGTCTGCATAGTATCAATTCGATTTGACCTGGAAATTTAGATATAAAGTGACTAGCTTTCATTTCTATGTGACGCAAATTATAGCATTTTTATATAAGAACTAATTTTAAATTTAATTCTTGGTTAATTTTTACATTACAGTGAAATTTTTATCAACAATATTCTAACAACAAAAAGTACAAATTTCAATGACTCTCATAAGCAAATAAAAACCTATCATTTTATACAGTTAGATTGATCCTTGATCATTTCGGAGAATTGGACAGTGGTTGATCAGCTTCCGGGTAGTATGGAATGTTTAGTAAGCAGGAGAAGTTCTTCGAAACAATTGTCAAATTTTCACACTCTTTTTTTGCACACGCTTTCACATCTTATTGATGTACGACTCAGGTTTAATGGAAACTGAAGTATAAATACTGAATATAGTTAAAATACGCTTATAATAGAAATATATAAATATGCCAATGACTCGAACTGCATTGTGACGAATTTAGAGCGTTATGCACGAAAAAAATCTTTGTTTAAAAGTAATTTATTAAGTTCACTGTAGAGAAGAACGGGCACACTTGTTAGTATCATATAAATTATAATATAGATACAGATTGTTTTCACACGGTGAGATCAGTATAAAATGTTTGGCGACCATTCTTAAATCATTATCGCTAAATTGGCGGGGGAACCCAGTTGTTAAGTCAAGCCGGAAGACTTCAAGAAAATAGTGTAAAATATACTAAATTTTTATTGTATAGATTTATCGGTCCTATAAGTAAGAAATGTTCAAATAGAATTTAAAAGCTAGAGACCACTCAATCTCCGTAATTTATAGTTCTCAAAATCACTAAAAAATCCCAAACGTAACAACTTAAAAAGACTAAACGCTAAAACCCTTTTGGTTTATTTTATGATAGTTATATTATTTTTAATATCATTAAATAAGTTTTAATATTTAAAGTAAATAATGTGATAATTCTTTCTTGCTATTAATTCTGTTCAAGTTTTATATTGTTTGATATTTGATATTAGACAACCAAAGAAATTTATGAAAAAGGGAAATAAAATTCAAAAGCAGTATTTGTAAAGAAAATCAGATTACCAAGCAGGTACCTGAAGCACGAGGCATCATAAAATTTTAACTCAATATGGAATCACCTACCTTCCAGATTGAACATCCAAAGAGACATTGCGCTATAGAGCTAGATGGGAATGTCATTGAACCTTTGGAAGAACTGACAGCTGTACAGTTTTTTTACTGCTGTGCATTATTGACGTTAATTCTAATCATTTTCACTTTTATTTTCAACAACTGACAGCTGTACAAATTTTTGCTGTTGCTGTTGTTGTGCATTTGACGTTAATTCTAATTATTTTCAATTTTATTTTCAACAACCGACAGCTCTACAGTTATTGTTATGCATTATTGAAGTCACTTCTAATTATCTTCAAATTTATTTTCAACGACTGTAGAATTTATTTATTGTTCCGCAGTTCCGACGTAAATTCTAATTATTTTATATTTTGTCAGAAATTTCTCATGTAATTTACAAGCAATATTAATATTAATTTGATTTCATCATAATTTACGATGAATCCAACATTAATTTATCGATGTGTTTCGTTTTCAACGGCTATGAAATTATTCTCGGATAAACTTAGATGTTTAAGAACGAAAATTTAAACATCTGAGCTAACATCAGGAATTTTGAAAATAAGGTATATTACTATGCACATCAGTTTAATACTAATATATTAAAAGCAATATTAATATTAATTTGATTTCATCATAATTAATAATAAATCTAACTCTAATTTATCGGTATGTTTTGTTTTCAACGGTTATAAAGTTATTCTGGGGTAAATTTAGATGTTTAAGAATGAAAATTTAAACATCTAAGCTAACATCAGGAATTTTGAAAATAAGGTATATTATTATGCATATCAGTTTAATATTAATATATTAAAAGCAATATTAATATTAATTTGATTTCATCATAATTAATAATGAATCTAACTCTAATTTATCGGTATGTCTTGTTTTCAACGGCTATAAAGTTATTCTGAGGTAAATTTAGATGTTTAAGAATGAAAATTTAAATATCTAAGCTAACATCAGGAATTTTGAAAATAAAGTATATTACTATGCATATCAGTTTAACTTCCCATAAAATTTATGCATATTTTTACTTGCACTTTTATCAAAAATTTGTAAATTTCATTTTAAAAATTGTTTAAATAAAACTGCTAAGCTTAAAAAAACTTAACTATAACTTTACCCCATAGTTAAAACTGAACATAAATTTCACGACTTCTTTAGTTAGATTTAATGTAATCACTTTGTGAAGCAATCTAGATCGGTAGTGGTAACCTGTACTGGCCCGCTGGCGAAAATGAAAATATTTTGAATTTTGACCAACTTCCTGTAAAGGTCTGATATGTGTTTACTAATCCTGATTTTGTCTTACACGTGTATGAGCAAAGAATAAATTGAGTGGAAACTTAAATTCACAAATGATTTAATGCACAGTTAAGCACGACCATATCATTAAATATAGCTCATACCACACGGTTGTAAAGTTGGATGAAAGAGACAATTAGCAAAAACTGAAAAAAAGATTAAAAATTATTTCTTAGTTATTCAGGAAAAGACATTAATAGACAGAGAATAATAATGCTAATAATTCGTACAATCAAACCCCGTTTCTGTGAACTATCTGTCAACTAATAAAAATTTCACTATTGCTGAAAGTTCACTATATGTAATTTTGTTGAAACAATTTCTAAGCTTTCAACAGAGGTCTTGCAAGAAATAATCATTCATATAACACACAATTCATAAATATTTATTAGAAACTTAAATAAACAAATTATCATGTTGTTAGAAAGGAAAAATTTTGTAATAATTTAGATACTCTTTTTAAAATATATATTTGTTTAAATATATTTGTTTAAGTACATTTCGAATACATATCAGGACTCAGTGCCTCCAATTTGGAAAAAAATGAGCAAACATGTTGAATTTCAGATTCTAAATTATTACTATTTTGAAATATTCCTATTTAAATTATTCCTTAATGTGTCTACTAAATTCCACCCAACTTCGATGACATGATAATGATTTACGGTTAATGTCTGTTACCTATCTCTTTCATTTACCTTTAAATGTTCCTTTAAATTTAATCATCATTTCAAAATTTACAATAAGATACGCATGAATAAAATTACCTATTAAAAACTGGAAAAAAATTAGAGGAAGAAAAGTTTCGATTTATTATAAACGGACTTTTCTCAAGAATTCATATAAGCGCTTACAATAACATTACTTAAATAGGAGTTCTAATGAAACGAGTAAAGAAGCTCACTTTAACCGAGAGCTCACTATATCCTGGATTCACTATAGCGATGTCTGACTGCATTTTTTTTTTAGATATTTTGATTGGGAAATGCTAGAATAAACGAATTTTTTATTTTATAAATATGTGTTATTAAATCTTTATATGTCGTCAATATAGCTTTCTATGGAAGCAAAACTACAATTTATTTTTTTTTCCACTGAAAACACTAGATGAAATGAGTGCGGCCTGCGGCCTATGTGGCTGCACACGAAGTTGCCCTTCATCTCCTATATAATAATAACTAAGTTATTTGTCCGTCTGCCCTCGAATTTATGAAGCGGTTGAACCTGGAATTTATAGAGGCATTCATATTGGATTCTTGATGAGTTAGGGTTAATAAAATTCAAGTGACTTAAGTTTATATTTTCCTAAACTAGGGATTCGATTCTAAAATAAATTGGTATAAATATGCTTCATATCACAGCGGAAAATACTGTCGTCTTTGAAACGTTCGAAACCCACCCCTTCCCTCCTTTTCGATCGTTTAATGCCGTTATTTCAAGCCTTATTTTCCGCGGTTAAGAGTAGGCGATTAAATTCATCAATTTATCACATTATAAGTAGATGAAAATAACATTATTTTTTTCTAACCTTATGACGGAAATCCTTTAACCATCCTTTAACCAATCATTTGTTACTTTAAATTATTTAGATATTGTCTGCATTATTTTCATACGTTTTACCACTGTACTTAGATGTTACGTAAATAATTTTCTTTTATATTTGGTTTAAATAATTGATTAGGTACATATGTGATAATTTTAGAATTAATCATCGATTATTTTTTGTTTCAATGAAAACTTTATGACCAGTATTAACAACAAATTATTTTCATAAAAGTCTAGGAGTCTATTTCACGGACTAATATATATCTAGAGTTTAAGTTATATATCTTTGAAAATTAAGAAGTTTGTTCGTTTGTGTGTTTGTTTTTTATACATAACCACACGGTTTGCAATCGATTTTCTAACTTTTAGAGATCATTCATATATAACGCCAAATAATCGCTGTCAATATTAAAAGCTCTGCTGTCCATCCTATCACGTAATATGACAAGATAAATGAAAGTTAGCAACAAACAGTTGGTCAGTAAATATAACCAAATTATTGAGCGTGTACCAGATAATTCTCAGCCAAAAAACAAACCATTTTTTTACCTGCCTCATAGGGTTATTTTCAATTCTAAAAAATTAGAAATTTTACTGATCCCGTCATATGACGGGCTATATGCTAGTTATTAAAAGACCATCTACCCCTGAATTTTCCAATTGAACTCCGAAAAGTTTTAAATCATCTTTTCAGGCCATATATTTCGGGTAAGATAGACCTCGAGAAATTGTTCCATACAAACGCAAATAGGTGTGTGTCTGCGTTGGGATTTGATTTATTCATTTGACAGTATTTCCAGACAGACATATATCCAGACTCTGTCGTCCACTATCTTTCCCGTTCGAATTCCTATTCAAAAGCGCTTCTCTGCGACATTCAAAATAGGAAGTGACAGTGTGTTATCTCTATTAGCTTTTATCGTGAAATAGGCTTTATTATATGAGCCTTTCTAGGCTTCAGTTCTTATAATTGTTTATACATATTCTGAAATGAACTTTCTGAACTAAATTTATCAACTGTGAAAGATTATTTAAAAGGGGAATTTTTAACCATCTCGTTTACCTGAACCTTATATAAAAAATTGAGCTATTTTGTTATTAGAAGCATCTAATAACAAAATAGCTCAATTTTTTTTCAATAAACTTTTTTATACTTTCATTGAGTTATATTAAACAGAAATGACTCCAGTGTTAATAGGTTACAATTACAGAAGACGTTTAGCTGGACGAAATATATCCGAAAATTCAATATTTTTATTTCATTGAATTGTGAAATACAACTAAGAGAAAGAATCAAAGAAGGTATTTTAATATCCAACACCTTATAATGAATATAATTATTATTACAATTAACATTTCAGTCATTACTAATAACTACTTTAAACAGTTTAAAACAAAATTTTTCGAAGTTCATGAATACATGAAACTCTCCAGATACATTTCTAACTGCCATACACCTTTGAAGTTTATCGATAATGTATCTTGTAAGGAGCAAAATAAATGTTAATCTAACTTAAATTATTTCTTTCAAATAGGAAATTTCTGTCTTTTTTTAATTAAAAGGAATTATTATACATATTTTATACATGAAGGAAGTATATTTCAACTAATATTACTTTTATAATATATTTCCAGCGAATGTTTGCACTAACAACTAAGTTCTATTCTGGTTTGGTGTAGTTTGTTTTGGAGTTCTACTGTCTACTTTTTTGCAACACCAGGGATAATGAGAAGGGAACTTACTGCTTAAAGCCGATTCCGAACGGCTGCGAACATCCATGCAACAGTGGGATTCGAACCCATGAACTCTGGTACCGAAAACCAGCACCATAACCAATCAGCCGTCGTTCAGAAAGTTTTATTCTGAAGCCTAAAAAGAATACTATGAATAAAAAATTAATTTATTATATATAAAAGGATGTCCATGGAATATTTTCAATAACGATCCTTTTGAAACAACTAAACTTAACAACATTAAAATTATTAAGGAATTACCTAAATATTGTAAACACTTTCACATAAATATTTTGCTAATATCCTATTAAATTTTTAAGCTGATTGGTCAAAAACAAAATTAATTTCAAAAAACCACTTCCTCTTTAATTAATTACATTGATGCCACGAATTCATTCCTAAAATATTTAAATATTTATATTATTAATAATATTTTTTAAATACTAAAGGGTTAATCGAAAATACAATGCTATCTAAACAACCTCCTGTTATACTTTTTACAAACCCAAACAGAATATTTTCCCAACAAACACTGTTTGCCAGTGATCATACTTTTTAATATTCGGTCGTTAATGGGTTAAGCTCCGTGAAGATTTATTCAGCTTGAGTGGAGTTAAACACAGAGGTTATTTCTCCTCAAGTTACCCTGCTCCTTCCAAACGCAAACAGGTGTGTGTCTGGCTGATCAATTGATTTCTTCTTCGAACAGCATTTCCAGACGACATCTACCCGCCGTTGGCTTTCACACATTCCCATTCAAAAGGCCCCCGACACTGCAGTAGACGAGTAGGGAAGTAACAGTGTGATATCGTGTAGCGAAGAGTCGAAACGAACGTGTCGAAAATCAATAACTGAAATGCCATCCCGAAGAACTTCATCTCCCCTTCTGTAGATCAACGGATTCGTCTCTCTAAAACCTCTATTTATTTTCCTAAAGATGTATATCGAAAGGCGAGGGCGTATCACTGCCGGAGACCCTTTTAAAGGGCTATTAACGAAGCTTAGGAGTTTTATGGGCGACATAATTCACGTTTTATATGAATAAAGCCCTCTTTCTCGGGGAATGATCTGGAAACGATGCCGAGTTTAACAAAGGCATTTTTTATTGTCGCTATCTACGCTGAGGCACACCATTTAAAAAAAAGAGAGAGGGAATGCGACTTTTCTCTATTTAATATTAGGTAATAAAGAGGTGCAAATGGTGTGGCCCAATCCAAAGCTATAAAAGAACGCACGGAAGTCTTTTCATGAATTAAATATGCCAAATAAGATTGCCTATGATGCTAATGTGAATCACTCTCCATTCAAAGATGTTGTATAATACCAATGTAACTAAGAAGAGAAATTCTTCAAAGATAAATTCCTCCATTTAAATTCAGGTCGTATTTATAAATAAACACACATAAACTACATATGCATACATTTATTTATATATTTATATATTTATGCATATAAATTATATTAATCCATATAAATTATGTTATATGTTTATGCATATAAATAGTACGTGTGTTTATGTTATATACATACGTCTAAAACTAAGAAAAACTATTGAAAGGGGATTAGAAAAAGGATAGAATTCCAAGCTACCGTGAATTAATTCCTCTGCTTTTAAATACTAATATCTAAGCATCTATTAAAATAGAAGATTTTGTAATGTTTTATTGAATGTACTTTGTTAAAATATGCAACTAAACAGTTAGTATTTCCCAATTTTTAACAATTTTGCAATAAAACAGTTTTTATTGAATTTTACTGAAAAAAAGATTGACTAGAATATTATTTTCTTTCCAGTTAAACCCATTAAATTTAAAATTAGGCAAAATATTGTAATCTACTTAATAAAGTTTTAATTGAACATAATCACAAAAAATGTTTTTAAAAATTAAGATAAATTTCTTTGTTATTAATACATCAATGCATTTTCAATTAAGAATACAAATTTCCAACTATTTGCAGCTAGGTGTTTTATAATTTTCTACAATATATTTTTTATTGGACTATGCTTTAAAACGCATGGACTTAGGTTTAAGTATCTTAAGGTTTAAGGTTAAGTATCTTTAGTTTTAAATATCTTAGATTCAGCAATAATTATTTTACTTACAATGTCAGCATAAGTGGCAGTTTCGATACAATGGGTTGTGTAGTCGGTGGATTTTTTTTCCGAATTAAATACTTTATTTTATTGATATTTATCCATGCCGTAACAATTTTAGGATGCTACTTTCCTGTCATTTCTTTTTCATTTTTTATTTATCAACCATACACTTTTTCCCTTTCAAAACCTAATGTATTAAAAGCTCTTTTATTTAAAATGCAATAACCCTAATTTTAAACTAGTTTATAATTTATTGATAAGAATATTTTTTCTTTAAGTAGTACATTTACGTAGCCTTAAAAACACCTTTTGGTTTCAGGAACGATTTTTATAATACATATTTTATTCTGCAGTTCAATTAAAACAAAATAAAAGCAGATGATTATACTGACAATGCCAAAACTTTATTTCAAAACTTTAACGAGAAAAATAAATACAAAATCGTTTTCATAAAGTATGATGAACCTTCTGTTATATTTATTTGTAGTAAAATAAGTATGGGACTTCATAGAATAATATGTTGATAAATATGCATGTACATATAAACGATTTTAGCATTTAGATTGTGGATTCGTGTAAAAAGCATTCTGAATACGCTTTCTTATTTCTTTATCTGTTCTTACAGCTAACCTAAAACGCTTATACATATTGGAAATAGAAATTAATACCATTAAATACCATCCTTCAATTCATCGAAATATTTCTAATACCGTATCCGAGTATTAAAAAAAAATCCTAATCCAGAAAACTTACCCAATTTTTGCCTCCGGTGAATGATAAATGAAATTTCGAAACCGTTTTCACTTAATCGTTTCGTAATTTTTGACAATAATCTTTTAAGAAAATACCCAAGCCCAAACGAAGATCTAATTCATTTAACAAGTAGCCTCCCTTTCCTTTTGATAAATTGCCGCTAAAGAGACCGAATGATAAAATCATTTAAATATTTTATCCTCCATGTTGGCGTGAGAGTACAATAGAAATAAGTCTCTTTGAACTGTTATTCAAATCAAAATCTTTTATTAAACGATGGCAGCGAAAAGAAGTAATTAATAAGGGGGATTATTTTAGTTAAAATTTCATATATTGCTCGCATAATTGAGACAACCGATATGAAAATTTAAATGGACTTTTCGTAATAGTTCACGGGGTTCCGACAATCTTTAAATTAAATGAAAATTACTCATTATTTTAAAAAAAGGAGAGAAAAAGTGAGGACTTTTTTAAAACTGAAATACACCGTAGGAAGAATTGAGAGGGAAAATTTAAGCGTTTAAGAATATATATATATATATATATATATATATATATATATATATATACATCTGTAAATTATTTATAGGAGGCTAAGAAACCGTTTATTATTTATACATAAAAACTGCACGGTGCATAAAACTACAATATCCTCCTGCTAAACCGATAATAATCCCGACTATTGTCCCTTGATATATAATAAATACTATTATAAATTTGTCCACTAAAAATATATTTTTTGTTTACAAAAATCTTATGGAGTTAATTATATATTTTTATTTATATATTTGTTTACATATTTCAATATAAAATACGAAAAGTTGGTTAAAAAATTTAACTGAATAACTAAATTTACACGGAAAACGCCCGCTCCCGGTACAGTTCCGCTGCGAAGTGTACCGGCACACTATGTATTAATAAGCAATAAAGTTTTTTTAAGTTATTCTAATTTTAATGTATTGTTTCTGAAGTATCGTTGCAGAAAGATAGGAGAAGTCATCTTTTGCGAGAAAACTGTCTTTTCATAGAGGTTTATTGCTGTAAGGAGTATCATTACATCTAAGGGACATTAAGATTATATTGTACCGAAATTCACCAGAACTACATAATACTACAGCTATAGTAGCATTTATCATTTCTAAAAATATTTCACAACTAGCATATAGCCCGTCATATGACGGAATCAGTAAAATTTTTAATTTTCTAGAATTGTAAAGTACCGTATGACGCAGGTTAAAAAAGTGGTTTGTTTTTTGGCTGAGAAATACCTAGCACAAGCTCAATAATTTGTTTATCTTCATACTCATCTAAAGTCTCCTGATACTGTGAATGCAGTTTAGAATCACGTTGAACTTATTTAGTCAAACCGTGTGGTTATATATAAAAAACAAACACACAAACGAAGAAACTTCTTAATTTTCAAAGATATATAACTTGAAAGCTAGATATTTATTAGTCCGTGAAATAGACTCCTAGACTTTTAAGAAAAGAATTTGCTGTTAACAACGGTGATAGAATTTTCATTGCAACAAAAAATAATCGATGATTAATTTTAAAATTATCACATATGTACCTAATCTATTATTTAAGCCAAATATAAAAGAAAATTATTTACGTCATATCTAAGTTCAGTGATAAAACGTATGAAAATGATGCAGACGATATTTAAATAATTTAAAAGAAGAAATGATTAAATGAGATGGTTAAAGGAATGACGTCATAACGTTAGAAAAAATGTTATTTTTACCTATTTGTTATGTGATAAACTGATAAATTTAAGGTTCTGCTCTTAACCGGGGACAAAAGAGCTTGAAATAATGGCATTAAACATTCGAAAAGGGGGAAGGAGTGGATTTCGAAAGTTTTCGAACTCGCTTTGAATTTTGCTAACCTGAACTCATCAAAAATCCAATATGGATGCCTCTATCCATTCCAGGTACAACCGCTTCATAAATTTACGAACATACGGACAGATAGACAGACAACTTAGGCTATTATTATATAGGGGATTAGGTTCAAACGCCTGAAGTATCTCCTTGTATACCTAGAATGAAAATCTATGTGCCTGAGTGATTTCTCGTTCAGAGGCTGACAGGGACACAGAGGTAAGGAAACAGCAGCAAAAATTCCCCTCCTGATAATGAACAAATGTACAAATTCTCTAAAGTCTTACACCTGTCAGCACAGGTAGTCCATTGCGAAGTATAAATGAATGTCAGAGTTTCCGTTCAGAGGCTGACAGGGGCACAGAGGTAAGGAAACAGAAGAAAAAATTCCCCTCCTGATAATGAACAAATGTACAAATTCTCTAACGCATTACACTGTCAGCACAAGTAGTCCATTGCGAATTATAAATGAATGTCAGAGTTTTCGTTCAGTGGCTGGCAGGGGAACAGAGGTAAGGAATCAGAAGCAAATATTCTCCTCCTGATAATGAACAAATGTACAAATTCTCTAACGCCTTACACTGTCAGCACAAGTAGTCCATTGCGAAGTATAAATGAATGTCAGAGTTTTCGTTCAGAGGTTGACAGGGGCACAGAGGTAAGGAAACAACAGCAAAAATTCCCCTCCTGATAATAAACAAATGTACAAATTCTCTAACGCCTTACACTGTCAGCACAAGTAGTCCATTGCGAAGTATAAATGAATGTCAGAGTTTTCGTTCAGAGGCTGACAGGGGCACAGAGGTAAGGAAACAACAGCAAAAATTCCCCTCCTGATAATAAACAAATGTACAAATTCTCTAACGCCTTACACTGTCAGCACAAGTAGTCCATTGCGAAGTATAAATGAATGTCAGAGTTTTCGTTCAGTGGCTGGCAGGGGAACAGAGGTAAGGAAACAGCAGCAAAAATTCCCCTCCTGATAATGAACAAATGTACAAATTCTCTAAAGCCTTACACCTTTCAACACATTTAGTCCATTGCGAAGTATAAATGAATGTCAGAGTTTTCGTTCAGAGGCTGACAGGGACACAGAGGTAAGGAAACAGCAGCAAAAATTCCCCTCCTGATAATGAACAAATGTACAAATTCTCTAACGCATTACACTGTCAGCACAGGCAGCCCGTTTTGAAGCATAAATGAATGTCATCTTGGAAGGTAAAAGTATGGGAGAACAACAGCAAAAATTCCCCTCCTGATAATGAACAAAAAAATGATGGTATCTCTATGTCATAACACACCAAACATTTAGTCATTGGAAGTAATATGAAGCAATTTCGTTCAAAAAATTGAAATAAGATTTTAAAAGGTCAAATAAAAGGAATCTCTTTGAAAAAAACTTAAACAACTATTCATATTTCCTTCATTACTAAGACCTCCTACATTGTTTTTCTTTTACTTGAGTACAAACAAAATTTAATTTAAATTAATAGTTTTTATTACAGATCTTTGTTTCAAGGAAATGTTAAAAATTGATATGTAGCTTTTAATGATATTATTACAAACAGAATTTTTTTTTAATTCCTTTATGATTCTTAATTTTTATTAACACTGTGAAATTTCTTCTTAAAAAATCATTTTTTGCATCCATAGTTATAAATCCTATAGCATTTTACTGAGGGGAAAAACTCGCATGATGTTAAAAAACATTGACAAGCAAAAGCTATGTCTCTATTCTAAACATTATTTGATCAGCAAAATACACGTGAATGGCATCACTAAAGATCGCAAAGCTATTCAATATTATTTGAGCCATAAAAATAACCATTCACTCAAAAATTCTTCTATGACTAAATAAAATATAAAAAACGGTTTTTATTTACATCCCTATTTAATTATGTTTAATATTTACACGTAAACAAAATATTTTAATGGAAAATAAATATAAATAAAGATATGCTTTATTTACTTTGATACCATTTCCCGTTAATAAAAACATTTTTTAAAAGACCGTTTAACAATAGATTAAATATCAGAAGTATTGTTTAAAATTTTCAGGACACGATTATACACTTAAAATCAATATTAGGTATTTATGAATTCGCTCCCGTTTTTTTTTTTCTAACCTTCGTCAAACATGAACGGTTCAAATTATTGTGAAAGGAAACAAAGCGTTCTAAGCCAAGAATCGAAGTTGTTTTTTGCGGACGTAGAATGGGGTTAACGATGAAACAGGAATGTGGACAGATTCACAGAAGCGTTACAAAATTGTTAATGAAATGTACCTCTGTCGAAACTCAATTTATTATTTAAGATTGAATGAGATAGATCAATTCTCAATTCTGAAGGTGTTTTTCAACTATTAAACGGGTGTGTTTGTATGTATGTATGTATATATATGTATATATATATATATATATATATATATATATATATATATATATATGCATATATTATATTTATATATATTATATATATGTATATATATATTATGTATATATATATGTATATATATATATGTATATATATATATATATATATATATATATATATATATATATATATATTAACACAGATGTGTGAGTGATAATATTATTGCAAATAAAACTAACTTGCGTGTAAAACTAAATAGCTGTTTTTAGCAAAAAGTATTATGTTGAAAGCATATGAACTACTACATCACCATACAATATATTTTCATACTTATTAAAAATATTTATCCTATTACTATTAATTACTTTTATTTCTTTGATACTTGAACGTAACTTTTTATATATTGCTACTATTATTATTTCTAATGTCAATTGTTAATAAGTTAAAAAAATAATATAATATTAATTAATATTATTAGGATGAAAAATTCATTGATAACAGCTATTATTTTTGCTTACTAAATCTAATTGTTCATTTTTCTTTTAATATTTTATCTTATTCTGTCTCGTTAGAATTCCGAAAGAAAATCTAAAAATTATTAATTTCAAACTTTAAATTAAAAACGTGATAAAGCAGCAAAAAAAAATTTATATTCAGGAGTAATAAAGTAGAAATTGTCTTTAACCCATATTGTACCACACTAACTAAATATTTCTGTAAGTTATTAAAACTTAATCCATATCTTGTATGTGGTGTAACTAAGTATATACAACCAAAATTTTGAAAAAATATTTTTAATTTTTTATGTAATTGGCTGTCCTATAAATAGGACAGCTGTCCATTACACTACTAAAACTTAACAAATATCACTTACATATCATTAGGCTGATTCATAGATGTAATTTGGGGAAACAGTCAAAACAAAGTCCAACATTACATTTTAAGCATACTGTTGTAGGTTTTCTCTTGCAGTTATTGAACTGGCAGTAAGAGTAAGTTTATCTTGCAAAAAATCTCCAGTTTTCTGAATAGAATAGAAATCTATTTACCCATTGTTGTGTCCAGTGTGTGAACTGGTTTTTATTGAAAGACAAGAAAAGAATGTGCCCTATCAATGCGATATCGAATTCATAGAAAAATAATCAGGATTGGACCGTCGTCTTAATTTTAGGGCACCTTTTTTATACTTACAAAATATATATGTAAAATATATTTTTCAACAAAAACTTTCAGCTACATTATTAGCTCTGTTTTTAAACTAAAAGTAACCTCCACAATGTTTAAAAATAATAATAATAATATATATAAAATTAAAGATTAAAAAATGACAATTTTTAAGAGGTTGCTAAAAATAAATTTTACAATACAATATAATTTGATTTCTCAGTTTTTATGTTACTATACTAAAGTGTGTCTATTTTAATGGTGTTAAAATAAAATCCACTCAGAAAGCATTTATAACTTTATTATTAAATGGAATTTTATTTGCTGTCCTGTTTATAGGACAGCGGTCCAATATGGGTTAATTGCTACTTTAGTAATTTTTAATAGCAAAATGTCAAAATAAAAATGAAATTATTAGCATTTAGTAATATTTTGATTTGATTTATTTTGAGTTTACAGAGCATTGCGGTATCAAGGTTAATAAAACTACTATAATATTATTGCAAATAATCACAGTGTAAAACTAAATAGCTGTTTTTAGGGAGAAGAATTATATTAATAGCATATCAATTACTAAATTACCGCACAATATATTTTCATACGTATTAAAATATATTTACCTTAGTACTATTTATTACTTTTATTTCGTTCATACTTGTACGTAAATAGTAACAGTTAAGATTTTTATATTTCTACCATTATTATTTCTACTGCCAATTCTTAATAAGTTAAAAAAATAAAATAATATTAATTGATATTTTTAGTATGAAAAATTCATAGATTACAGCTACTATTTTTTCTTACTAAATGTAATTGTTCATTTTTCTTTTAATATTTTTACGTATTTTATCTCGTGAGAATTGCAAAAGAAAATCTAATAACAATTAATTAAAAACTTGATAAAGCTGCAAAAAAACTTTATATTCACCAGTAATAAACGAGAAACTGTCTTTAATTGCCACTTTAGTAATTTTTAACAGCAAAATATCAAAATAAAAATTAAATTATTAGCATTTAGTAATATTTTGATTTGATTTATTTTGATTCCCCTAAGCATTGCTGCATCGAGGCTTTTCTGTGTTAATGAAATTGCCTTAATATTACTACAAATCAATTACAGTGCAAAACTAAATAGCTGTTTTTAGATTGAACTCTTCTATTAAAAGCATATCAGTTACTACATGACCGCACAATATATTTTCATACGTATTAAAATATTTTTACCATAGTACTATTTATTACTTTTATTTCGTTCATAGTTGTACGTAAATAATAACGGTTAAGCTTTTTATATTTCTACAATTATTATTTCTTCTGCAAATTCTTAATAAGTTAAAAAAAATAAATAACATTATTGATATTATTAGAATTAAAAATTCACAGTTTACATCTATTATTTTTGCTTACTAAATCTAATTGTTCATTTTTCTTTTAATATTTTAACGTATTCTGTCTCGTGAGAATTCCAAAAGAAAATTCAAAAACGATTAATTCAAAACTTTAATCAGCCGAACGATGGCCGAATGGTTAGAGTGCTGGCCTTCGGAACCGGAGTTCGTGGGTTCGAATCCCGCTATGGCATGGATGTTCATAGCCGTTCGGAATCGGCTTTAAGCAGTAGGTCCCGGTCTCATTAGCCCTCGTGTTTCAAAAAGTAGACCATAGCACTCCAAACCAAACCAAAACAAAACTTTAATTAAAAACGTGATAAAGTTGCAAAAAAGCTATATTCAGCAATAATAAACGAGAAATTATCTTTAATTGCCATTTTAGTAATTTTAAACATCAAAATGTCAAAATAAAAATGATATTATTAGCATTTAGTAATATTTTGATTTGATTTATTTTGAGTCCCCTCAGCATTGTTGCTTCGAGGTTTTTATGTGTTAATGAAACTACTACAATATTATTTCAAATTAATTACAGTGTAAAATTAAATAGCTGTTTTTAGGGAGAATATTATATTAAAAGCATATGAATTACTACATCACCACACAATATATTTTCATACGCATTAAAAAATATTTATCCTATTTCTATTAATTACTTTTATTTCTTTGATACTTGAACGTAACTTTTTATATATTGCTACTATTATTATTTCTAATGTCAATTGTTAATAAGTTAAAAAAATAATATAATATTAATTGATATTATTAATATGAAAAATTCATAGATTACAGCTACTATTTTTGCTTACTAAATCTAATTTTTCATTTTTCTTTTAATATTTTTATGCATTTTATCTCGTGAGAATTCCAAAAGAAAATTTAAAAACAATTAATTCAAAACTTTAATTAAAAACGTAATAAAGCTGAAAAAATTATATTCAGCAGTAATAAACGAGAAACTGTCTTTAATTGCCTCTTTAGTAATTTTAAACAGCAAAATGTCAAAATAAAAATGAAATTATCAGCATTTAGTAATATTTTGATTTGATTTATTTTGACTACTATAATATTTTTGCAAATCAATTACAGTATAAAACTGAATAGCTGTTTTTAGGGAGAAGTATTATATTAAAAGAATATCAGTTACTACATTACCACACAATATAGATTTATTTTCATACGCATTAAAAAATATATATCCTATTACTATTAATTACTTTTATTTCGTTGATACTTGCACGTAGCTTTTTATGTATGGCTACTATTATTATTTCTACTACCAATTGTTACTAAATTCAAAAAATAGAATATTATTTGGTATTATTGTATTGAAAAATTCATAGAATACAGCCATTATTTTTGCTTACTAAATCCCAATTTTTTATTTTTATGTTGCTAGTTTTACGTATTGTGTCCCTTGAGATTTCGCAACAAAAAATATTTAAAAATGGGATTAAAGATGTGAAAAAAGCTAAAAACAATTTATAGATATTCACACGACAAATGGCCGTTTAAATTCTGCTTAATTTTACTATTTTTTCTTAGTAGCAAGATCTCAAAATAAAAATAAAATTTTTATATTTTAGTAATATTCTTATTTTAAAGAAAATAACTTATAACAATTCTTTTTTAAACATATTTTTTTTACTTATATTTAATTTTGTTATTAATTTTAATTTAATCAAAAATGGTAAAGAAAGGGCAAACAAATAAATTTAAATTAGTTTAGAATATTTTATGTAGTATTTGTAATTAGTTTTTAAAATCTTTTAATGTTTTTTTATCCTTCTCTTTTTTTATTATTATATAATTTAAACAGAAACTAAAAAACTTATTTTTTTTAAAATTGTTGATTTTTTTTTATTCTGATGACTGCGTTTTATAAATATATTCTGTTACGACAGGATAGGCTATGAAATTTCATGATGAAAAAGTTTTAAAAAATTAAAAACTTATATCCAATTTTCAGAATTAGATATTATAGTATAAATGTGCTTAATAATGCACTGATTACATCATCAAATCTCAGCAAAATTTCATTCTGAAACTTTTAGCATTAAAAAAATGTTAATACTTAAAGTTTAATATTTTAAGATCCTTTTTTGAGATTAGGATCATACATATCTTAATGAAAATGAAATGCAATTTATATTATTAAATCATGTATAAACATAATGTAATGTGACATTTATTTGCAAACAATAAATTGCGGCATGAATTTGAAAAAAAGGATGCCGCAGTAAAAATGAATTAAATTAGCAAATACATGAAGATATAAATTCATAATATATAATTCAAAATATATATATAATTCGTTTTATAATTTAAATCTAATACAATGAATCTTAACCTAAACATTAGAATTTCATTTTTTATTTTAAAATCTCCTGAATGCGAATTTAACCCATAAACTTCCAAATAATTTTACTGAATATATATTAATGAATATCATATTTTTTAATCTATTTATGGACGTTTCAAAGTAAAACAAAATTTGAATTTTAAACAACTTACAAATATTACAAACTCTTTTCATTAAATATGAGCCATAATTTTTAAACATCACATGATGTCATTTATAAAAAAGAAAACTTTTGTAGTAAGAAATTTATTTATTATGAAATATTTATACTAATAACTTAGCTCATAATCACATTAATTATTTAAATATTTTTAAGCAAGCATTAATGGCTATTCTTTAAGAACTGTTTTTCTAGGAAATCGTTCTCTGTACCAACAGTCCTTCCACGGTGAAACTAGAGTACAGGAATTTTTACGATGTTACAGATGAAGCAGTTGTTTCTTCAAAAGTTGTCGACAATCAATTCTGAAATTAAATGCCAACAGACAGAAATAGATAAAAAGATGGTAAACATAAATACCTCTGGTTGTATTTCTATTGCTTTGAAACGGTTGGAAAAATGAAGGAAATTTACTTTTTCTTTTGATATAAATTAAATAAAATATCCGTAAATATCATAAACAAAAAGGCAGGAAGTAGGTATCACTGAATGTGTTTCTATTGCCTTGCAATGGTTAGAAATATGAAGAAAGTTTACTTTTTCATTTAATATAAATTTTAAAAAGTGCCAACAAATATAAAAAGGCAGTAAAAGCAAGTATCATTGGGTGTGTTTCTATTGCCTTACAATAAAAGAAAAGTGTTAGAAAAATGGGAAAAAGTTTACTTTTTCATTTAATATATTGCATAAGGATCAAAACAGTCAGGACTTCGATGAAAAGAAATTAAAAAGTGGTTTGTTTTGGTCTGGAGTGCTACAATCTACTGTTTTGCTACACGAGAGTTTATTACACCAGGACCTACTGCTTAAAGTCGATAGTAAGACATACGAACTCCCATGTAATCTGTGGGATTCGAATCTGTAAACTCCATGTTGTAGATACCGAACGATGGCCGAATGGTAGAGCGCTGCTCTTTGGAACCAGAGTTCGCGTGTTCAAATCCCGTTTCGGGTATGGATGTTTCTAGCCATTTGGAATCGGCTTTAAGCTGTTCCAAATAACTAAGAACATCTGTGCCATCAGTGGAATTTCAACCCTCGAACTCCGGTACTGAAGAACAGCGCTCTCCCATTCGACTGTCGTTCGGCGAAAATGAAGTAGGAATGCATCGCAGAATATTTTTAATACAAAAACTTCTGTTTAATATCATTCAAATTGCATATAGAAATACAGTTTATAATTTAGCTCATAATCACATTAATTATTTAAATATTTTTTAAACGTACACTAATGCTGTTTTTTCAAACACTGATTTATTAGGAAAATATTTCCTCTGTGCTAACAAGACTTCAACAGTGAAACGGATGTACAGGAATTCTGACGATTTCAGAGATGACTCAATCGTTTCTTTGAAAGTTGTTGACAATCAATTCTGAAATTAAATGCCAATAGAAATAGGTAAAAAGATGGTAAAAATAGGTATCTCTGGGTGTGTTTCTATTGCTTTGCAAGGGTTAGAAAAATGAAAGAAAATTTACTTTTTCTTTTGATATAAATTAAATAAAATACCCGTATATATCATAAACAAAAAGGCAGGAAGTAGGTATCACTGAGTGTGTTTCTATTGCCTTGCAATGGTTAGAAAAATGAAGAAAGTTTACTTTTTCATTTAATATAAATTTAAAAAAGGGCTAACAAATATAAAAATGCAGTAAAAGCCAGTATCACTGGGTGTGTTTCTATTGCCTTGCATAGAAGAAAAGTGTTAGAAAAATGGGGAAAAGTTTACTTTTTCATTTAATATATTGCATAAGGATCAAAACAGTCAGACTTTGGATGAAAAGAAATTAAAAAATGGTTTGTTTTGGTCTGGAGTGCTACAATCTACTGTTTTGCTACATGAGAGTTTATTACACCAGGACTTACCGCTTAAAGTTGATAGTAAGACATACGAACTCCCATGTAATCTGTGGGATTCGAATTTGTAAACTCCATGTTGTAGATGCCTAACGATAGAGCTCTGCTCTTTGGAACCAAAGTTCGCGGGTTCAAATCCCGCTGCGGGTATGGATGTTTCTAGCCGTTCGGAATCGGCTTTAAGATGTAGGTCCCGGTCTCATTAGCCCTCATGTGCAAAACAGTATATCGTAGCTTTCCAAACCATGTTGTAGATTGGATTTTTCTGGAACAGTGAGAATAAAGTAGATTTTGGTTTGTTTGAAATGCTAAGGCCTACTGTTTTGATACACTAGGGCTAATGAGACCGGGACCTACTACTTAAAGCCGATTCCAAATAACTACGAACATCTCTGTCATCAGCAGGATTTCAACCCGCGAACTCCGGTACTGAAGAACAGCGCTCTACTATTCAACCGTCGTTCGGCGAAAATGAAGTAGGAATGCATCGCAGAATATTTTTAATCCAAAAACTTCTGTTTAAAATCATTCAAATTGCATATAGGAATGTAGTTTATAATTTAGCTTAGAATCGCATTAATTATTTAAACATCTTTTAAATGGGCATTAATGCTGTCTTTCAAACACTGATTTACTAGGAAAATATTTCCTCTGTGCTAACAGGACTTCCACTGTGAAACGGATGTACAGGAATTCTGACGATTTCAGAGGTGACGCAATCGTTTCTTTGAAAGTTGTTGACAATCAATACTGAAATAAAATGCCAACAGATATCACAAATAAAAAAAATCAAAGTAGGTAATATTGGATGGATTTTTGTTACCTTGCAATTGTAAGAAAATAAAAAAAAATTGACTTATATAAGGAAAAATGTTGTCATGACATGCATGGAAAGAAATTAAAAACTGATTTTTTCCTCCGATAAGGAAGAAAACAAATATTCATCACAAAATATTTTTAATATAAATAACAAATTATTTGTATCCCAAAATAATTTTAATGTAAATTTTCTGTCTGGTCATATAAGGCAATTTCACGCAGCAGAGCACATCTCAGCTTATGATAATTCTAGCTTTAATTTCAAAACGGAAGGGCAGTTTATTGTTTGTCTATTGGCTGTTTTAAACAAGAAAATGAATGGGAAGGGCATTATAGTAGTTCGTGACGTTGCGACAAATTGCTCTATTTAAACTGCACATGGGCTTTTAATAGTTAACTAGCATATAGCCCATCATATGATGGGATTAGTAAAATTTTTAATATTTCAGAACTGTTAAGTACTTAATGAAGCAGGTAAAAAATGGTTTGCTTTTTGGCTGAGAACTATCTGGTTCACTCTCAATAATTTATTTATCGTCATACTCCTCTAGAGTCTCCCGTCCTGTAATGCAGTTTAGAATCACATTGAATTCATTTGATCAAACCGTGTGGCTATGTATAAGAAAGAAACACACACAAAGCAGACAAACTTCTTAATTTCTAAATATATATAAATTAAAAAATATTTATTAGTCCGTGAAATAGACTACTAGACTTATATGAAAAAAATTTATTGTTAATACCGGTGGTAAAAGTTTCATTGCAACAAAACATAATCGATGATTCAATTTAAAATTATCACTTATGTACCTCATCTATTATTGAAGCCAAATATAAAAGAAAATCATTTATGTAATATTTTAAGTTCAGTGATAAAAGATATTAAAATAGTGTAGACAATATTTAAATAGTTTAATATATGAAACGATTAAATGAGATGTTTAAAGGAATGCAGTCACAATGCTAGAAAAAATTGTTATTTTTACCTATTTATTAAGTGATAAATGGATAAATTGAATCTCCTGCTCTTAACCGGGGAAAATAGGGCTTGAAATAATGACATTAAACTCTCGAAAAAGGAGGGAAGGGTTGGATTTCGAACGTTTTAAAGACGACAGTATTTTTTGCTGTGATATGAAGCCTATTTATACCAATTTATCTTAGAATCAGGTGGATAGTTTAGGAGAAGATAAACTTTATTCGCTTTGAATGGATGCCTCTATCCATTCCAGGTCCAACCGCTTCATAAATTGGAGGACAGACGTACAGATAACTTAGGCTATTATTATATAGGAGATATTTTAGTTGATAATGACTTTAATTATCTAAATATCGTTTCAGTAAACAATAATTTATATATTTTAAAACTGCTTTACGACAATTGAGAAAATTGCTTCCTCCGTGCTAGCAGTTTTCCAAGGTGAAACAAATAGGTGAAATTATGAAAGTTTTTGAACTGACTAGACCGTGTCTTTATTAAGCTATTGACAATCAGAAACAAATGCAAAACTGGACTAGCTTAATAAAATAAAATAACTAGCTTAATAAATAATAACAATAGAAAAAATAGACCGGGGTGGCCAAGTTCCTTGATAGTCCGAACCATTTTTTCAAAATTTGAAATTTTTCGGGAACTGCAATTAAATATGTATTTAAAAAATCTGCAAAAAAAAAGTATCAAACCATTTTTTACAGAAATTATATTTATTGAATGTCATTTGAACTTTCTTTGTTCTTTAATTTTTCAAGGAAATTTTTGAATTATCGATGATTTTTTGCATTGGGGTGAATGTAATTTACAATGTGTTACACTATTTTCATAACATCAGGATATTTTGAATATTTTGTAACGAGATTTTCTTGGTGAATTAT
>CM063510.1:1823584-1851084 GCA_032207245.1 Pardosa pseudoannulata | reverse complement strand
TGATAGGCAAAAGTTTAGAAAAGATATCGATATTTCATAAATCTAGGATCTGCTTATTGGGGATTTTTAAATACATGTGACAACTCATCAAAGAACTGTAGTAAACCTTGACGCAATGCTAGCAGGAAAGGAAGAGCAATGTTCGTTCTTCCGTATAGATCTTCTTTTGGCAGAAAAGAACGATGTACAGGAAAGGAATTACAATGGGAGAAAATTGATAAAAATTCATCAAACTGCTAGATTTATGTAAAGTAAATAAAGAAAAGCACACGTTCCTGTTCAAAAACTTTTTTTTGTCCATTACTGGTTTGGTCTGCAGTGTTGCGGTCAAATTTGTTTCAACACGTGGGATAATGAAACCCGGACCATATGCATAAAGCTGATTTTGAGCGGTAAAGAATTCATGGCAGCTATTAATTTGAACCTAGGAACAACGTCACTAAAGAACATTGCCCGGCCCATTCTGCCATCGTTCGGCATTTATGACTGGAATTACATTACACATCAATAGCTCAATGTCGAAATAATAAACAGAAAATAAAAATAAATTATAATGTGTAATTCAGTACTTAACATATCTTATTTTAAAAATGATCATATGTTTTCGGTTACATTAACTTTAAAAAATTGAGTTATTTGATAGGCAAATGTTTAGAGAATATATCTACAGTTTTTAAATCTAGCGTATGGTTATCAGTGATTTTTAAATGCATGTGACAACTCATCGAACAGCTGTAGTAAACCTTGCACAATTCTAGCGAAAGAAGAAAAGTGTTTGTTCTTCCAGGTAGATCTTCTATTGACAGATAAGAAAGATGTACAGGGAAGAACTTATAGTATTCAATAAGGAATTATAATAGGGGACAATGCATAAAGAGTCAATAATAGGTTATTTTTATGTAAAGAAAATAAAGAAAATAGACCTTCCTTGTCAAAAGTTATTCTTTTTGTTTATTATTGGTTTGGTTTGGAGTATTGTGGTCTAATTTCTTTTTACACCAGGGATAATGAGACCTGGGATAATGAGACCCTTATAAAAGATTCTAAATGGTTACAAAAGTCCTGACAATGGTGGAAATCAAGCCCACGAACTTGGGCACCGAAGAGCAGATACAGTAGCCATTTGGCTACCATTCAATATCTATAACTAAAGCAAACTCACGCATAAATGGTTGATAAACGGAATAATAAATACAAAACAAAAATAAATAAAATTATTTTGTGTAATTTAGTACTCAACATATCTTAATTCAAAAGAGACTTTATGTCACAGGCTACAGTCACTTCAACAAAATTGTGTTATTTGATAGGTAGAAATTTAGAGAAGATATCAATACTTCGTAAATTTAGAATCTGGTTATTAATGTCTTTCAAATGCATGTGGACTCGAACAGCTGAAGTAAACCTTGATGCAATTCTAGAAAAGCATTTGTTCTTCCGGGTGCATTTTCTTTTGGTAGAAAAAAGCGATGTACAATAATGTACTTCTAGTACTTAATAAGGTTTTACAATAGGTGAAAATTGGTAAAGAGTTAAAAAAAAGGTTATGTATAAAAAAACAAATAGAAATACACGTTCCTGACCTAAAGCTATTCTTCTTTGTTTACATTGGTTTGGTTTAGAACGCTGTGGTCCAGTCTCTTTCTGCATGAGAGATAAAAAGACCCGAACCTACTGCTTATCGCAAACTCTAAAATGCTCCAAAATTCATTCCATAGCTGGGTTTCAAACCTATGACCTGCGGCACCAAAGAACAGCACCCTACCCCTTCGGTCACTATTCGGCATTTATGATCGGAAAAAAATCACACATAAATAATCGGATGACGTAATAACAGACACAAATCAAAAATAAATAAAATTATATTTTTCCATTTAGTACTTAACATACCTTATTTGAAAAGTGATCTTATATCATAGGTTACATTCACTTTAAAAAATTGTATTATTTGATATGCAAAAGTTTAGATATGATATCGATACTTCATAAATGTAGAGTCTGGTTATCGATGATTTTTAAATGCATGTGGCGACTGGCCGAACAGCTGTAGTAAACCCTGACGCAATTCTAGCGGGAGAGGAAGAGCGGTGTTCACTTTCCCGTGTAGATCTTCTTTTGGCAGAAAAGAACGATGTAGAAGGATATGGTTAAGGTATTCAATAAGAAATTAAAACGGACAAAAGGTCTATAATAAGTGATGTATATGTAAAGTAAATAAATAAAAATTTATTATCCTGTACAAAAGCCGTTCTAATTTACTTATTATTTAAACAAATTTAATCATAAATGCTCGGTAGATTGAAGAATAAGCTTAAAATTGAAATAAAATTATTTTGTGCCATTTTAGTGTTTAACGTATTTTAAAAGTGATCTGATGTCATAGTTTACATTCATGTAAATAAAGTTGCGTAATTTAACAGGTAAAAATTTATAGAATACTTTAAATCTAACATCTGGATTATGGAATGACTTTTAAATGCATGCATTTGGTGACTTGTCGAACAGCTGTAGTAAACACTGAAGCAATTCTAGCGAAAGAGGAAAAGTGATGTTCATTTTCCCGTGTAGATCTTCTTTTAGCAGAAAAGAACAATCTACAGGGATATAGTTATAGTATTCGATAAGAAATTAAAACGGACAAAAGGTCTATAATAAGTGATGTATATGTGAAATAAATAAATAAAATGTATGATCTTGTATAAAAGCTGTTCTTATTTGTTTATTATTTAAAAAAATTTAATAATAAATGCTCGGTAGACTGAAGAATAACCTTAAAATTGAAATAAAATTATTTTGTGCCATTTTAGTGTTTAACGTATTTTAAAAGTGATCTCAAGTCATAGTTTACATTTACTTAAATAAACTTGCGTAGTTTAACAGACAAAAATTTAGAGAAGACTATAAATCTAGGATCTGGATTATGGAATGGCTTTTAAATGAATGCATTTGGTGACTTGTCGAACAGCTGTAGTAAACACTGAAGCAATTCTAGTGGGAGAGGAAAAATGATGTTCATTTTCCCATGTGCATCTTCCTTTGGCAGAAAAGAACGATGTACAGGGATATAGTTATGGTATTCAATAAGAAATTAAAATGAACAAAAGTCTATAATAAGTAATGTATATGTGAAGTAAATAAATAAAAATGTAGGATACTGTACAAAAGATGTTCATATTTGTTTATTATTTAAATAAATTTATTCATAAATGCTTGTAGACTGAAGAATAAACTTAAAATTGAAATAAAATTATTTTGTGCCATTTAGTGTTTAATATATTTTAAAAGTCATTTTATATCACTTAAATAAAGTTGCGTGATTTAAATAGCAAAAATTTAGAGAAGACTATAAATCTAGGATCTGGATTATGGAATGAGTTTTAAATGCATGTATTTGGTGACTTGTCGAACAGCTGTAATATAAACCCTGACGCAATTCTAGCGAGAGAGGAAAAGCGATGTTCATTTTCCCGTGTACATCTTCTTTTGGCAGAAAAGAACGATGTACAGGGATATAGTTAAGGTATTCGATAAGAAATTAAAAGGAACAAAAGGTATATAATAAGTGATGTATATGTAAATTAAATAAATAAAAAATTTTGATCCTGTACAAAAGCTGTTCTTACTTGTTTATTATTTAAACAAATTCCATCATAAATGCTCGGTAGACTGAAGAATAACCTTAAAATTGAAATAAAATTATTTTGTGCTATTTTAGTGTTTAACGTATTTTAAAAGTGATCTCTTGTCATAGTTTACATTCACTTAAGTAAAGTTGCATAATTTAACGAGCAAAAATTTAGAGAAGACTACGATCTGGATTATGGAATGACTTTTAAATGAATGCATGTGGTGACACTTCCAACAGCTGTACTATAAACCCTGACGCGTTCATTTTTCCGTGTACATCTTCTTTTGGCAGAAAAAAAAACGATGTACAGGGATATAGTTACCGTATTCCATAAGAAATTAAAATGAACAAAAGGTCTATAATAAGTGATGTATATGTGAAGGAAATAAATAATAATTTATGATCCTGTACAAAAGCTGTTCTTATTTTTTTATTTCTTAAACAAATTCCATCATAAATTGTTGGTAGACTGAAGAATAAACTTAAAATTGTAATAAAATTATTTTGTGCCATTTTAGTCTTTAACGTATTTTAAAAGTGATCTCATGTCATAGTTTACATTCACTTAAATAAAGTTGAGTAATTTAACAGGCAAAAATTTAGAAAATACATCGATATTTCATAAATCTAAGATCTGGATTATGGAATGACTGCATGTGGTGACTCGTCGAACAGCTGTAGTAAACCCTGACGCAATTCTAGCGGGAAAAGAAAAGTGATGTTAGTTCTCCCGTGCAGTTATTCTTTTAGCAGTAAAAACCAATGTACAGGGACGTAGATCTGATATTCAACAAGGGTTTAAAATGGACGAAAATGAATAAAGAGTCAATAATAGATGGTGTATATGGGAAGTAAATAAAGAAAAGGGTACGGCACTGTTCAAAATCTGTTCTTTGTTAATGGTTTCAACAAATCAACACATAAATGTTCGGAAGACAAAATAAACTTAAAACGAAAGTAAAATTATTTTGTGTCATTTAGTGTTTAACATATCTTATTTCGAATGTGATCATATGTCACAGGATAGACACACGCTTAAATAGAGTTGCATTATTTTATAGACAGTAATTTCATATTGTAAGTAGAAGTAGACAATCAGGTTAAGTTAATGCTATTTTTGAAGGTAATTCGTGAATTACAAAATAGGAGCTAACTGAGAAATTATTTAGAAAGATTGCATTGAAACTAATTAACACGTAAGAGTTTAAAATAATACAATTTTTTAAGATTTTTTTTTCATGCTAGTAAGTATTTATAAATTATTTACTTTTGTTTAATAGTATTAATGCTGAATAATATAATGAAACCAGATAATAGTTTATATTCAACATTAAAAAACACTGTAATTAATTTTTAGTTTAGATGTTATACTAAAAATGACATCAATGAAAAAATCTAGTACTTTTTTATTTCTTCTCGTAAAGAAAAAGATTCATGTTATCTGATTTTAAATTAAATATAAATTAAAAGCAAAAAACATTGATGAATTTTATAGAAATATTTCCTTCACTATATAAATATTGTAGTTGCATGTATATATATCGATTTCGGACAGCATATTAAAGTTTTATTCAAATGTTTATGATTAACAGTGCTGTAATTTTAGAATAAAAGAAAACCCATTCAATGAATTTGAGTAGAAGTTAAAATTGTGAAATGTGGAATATCATCGTGTTTACAAAAGTCAATTTCAAAATTTCGATTTTAGAACCATAATAAATAACTTTGGGCTTGTAATAAAATTCCCAATCCGAAAATAAAGCATAGTGAATTTTTTTTAATTTACAGTTTTATTTGTTTATGTGATTTGTAAAATGCATACATAGATTAACCATGCTTTAATTTTAAATTAAAAAGGAGCTCTGTGAATTTTAAAATAAATTTGAAAGTGGGAGAATCAACATGTTAAGAGTCAATTCTAAATTTTTAATTTTAGCGCCAGCATAAATTTCTTTAAACTTACAGTTCAAAATAAAGTGTGTTAAAACTCTTGATGCATACAGTTTTGTATATTTATGTATTTTGTGACAGATGCAAGGTGTTTTAATTTTAAAATAAAAGAAAATTGGTGGAATGAACTGGAGTCGAGGTGAGAGTTGTAAAAAGCGGAGTATCAACATAATGAGTGAGCCCGCTGAGGGAATGGCATACATGCGGCAGCTCTCCCCTCGGATCTCGGCAGCAATCCAGCCGAGTGCCGGCGCAGCATCCCGAAATTTTAACGGCCCTTCACTGCGCGAGTTTTAAACTACAGTGCACATGGGAACCGAACTGTCAAGCGCAGAGAGCTACGGTGCGCTGCCTGCAAACGAGCGTTTAGCACCCATGGAAAAAAAAACACTCGCACAATCTTCCTGGAGAACATCTGTGCAATGTCACTGGCATTCAAAAGAGCAACAAAGAGAAGCCGCTAGACTCCTCTTTCTGCTCTACCAGAGGATAGAGAGAGGCATCGATATCTGCTGATAACCTATCAATATTTTTTTCTGGTGTGAGAAGCGCTTCCCTGCGGATTTGGGCCCCCAAAATCGCTGAGATGGTAGTCCGGATATTCATAAGTGGGATGAAATAGTAAAAAGGAGCTAAAAATGCCTACCTGAAGCTGCGGTAAGTCGAAGTTTTTCCAGAAATGTATCAAAGACTGTACAGTCGCAGCCATCTTTGCCCAAGACGAATGACAACTAATTGTCCACGTGACCCAGCATCCCTTTCGTAGCCTCGTTGTCAGATAGCGCTAGCGAAATAAGATAGAGTATGTCGAGAGGAAGGTAGTGTGTGATGCTAGATTTCTCTCGTTTTAAAAATGATTAATTATTAATGACTTGTTTGCAAAGTAATTAAAAGTATATATTGATAGAAAAATATCCAATCGAATTTTTATGAGGAAGGATCTGTGTTACTATTGTTTTCATCGGGAATAAGTACCAGATTGAATGATTGAACTTGTGTACAGAGCTGCCCTAAGAGAGAAGTTAATATTTTTTTAGTAATCCTTATTATTACTTTATTTATATTAAATAAAATTGTACAACGAATGCATTCAAGAATACATTTCAATATCTTTTTAAATTAAAACTAACATATATTGAAAAGTTGCTTTTGAATTACTGTTTGTTTGCGTGTATATTAAGCATTTTTAAAATATTTATAAAACTATAAAGGTCTTAATTTGAAATATTTATTTTGTATTGGTTTCATTCCGTCTATTTCATTGTTTTTATATTTGGCTTATTTTTAATCTTTCCGGCATTTTTTATAAGTAAACCAACGCATTTTCTGCTTTGTTTACAAAACTAGAGACTTGTTTATAGTCTATGTGTTAAGCGTATATTATTTTTTAAGCTGTGGTGTTATCAATCTTTTCGTTTATGTTTTTAGATTTTAAAAATTTCTATGTAGTTGGAGCAGAGAGATATATATAAATTATGTAATAGATTTTAATTTTACCAGTAGACTGTGTCTATATTTTTTTGCATTTTTAGTGGGCGTTTCTTTTTGTTCCTTACATATGTTATTTTTTAATACTTTGTAAATATTACTATGTAATTTGTATTAGTATAATAATGCAGTATATATATTAGAGATTCACTTTTCCTAATTCCTATGCATCATGTTTAAGACTGTTAGTAGTATTAATATTTTGTGACAAACAGTCTGACATTTCATACAATCCCTGCAGTAAAATAGTTAGAAGGATCAAGTAATGTTTTTTAGCTTATTTATCATATGCATTCCAGCATGCAACCAATTAAAATTCTTGTTATGCTGTATATCTCACTACTCTTCACCATTGTTTACATTTTGAGTTTTAAGAGCTGCAGACTTATAAATGCTTTTATCTTTATAATATTTTAGACATCTGTTTATTTATAACTTTAAAGTTGATTTGCATTGTTAAAAGAAAATAAATTTTAAGTGTTAGCAATATTTTAAGGTTTTTTATAATACATATACCATACAATCATACTGACTTTGTATCATAACAGCGATTCATAAATAAGTAGTAACCTAAATTCCTAAAGTATTTTTTAAGCTAGAATCTTTCAACTATTTAATCTGATGGTAAAATTATTTTAATTCCCTGCATTAGAGCAGAAGGTGCTTAATAGTGTTATTTTCAGGCTTGCAATTCTGTCACTTTTCTCACCTTTAGTCACTTTTTTTACAATTGATCACTTTTTTCATGGTGAATCACAGCAGAAATCTGTTGTTGAAAAAAGAAAATCTCAATAATAAAATATTTTAATAAAAGACCAAAAATGTGATGCTGTAATCTTATTTTTCTTATTAAAATGTAATTAGTCATATGGTTTCCAGAATTTAGTGATTTTAAAAAGTCGTAAAGAAATTCCTGAAATCTACATTTGTACTGAAATGTACATTTAATACATTAAAGTAATTTATGTCAAAGCACACATTTCTCTTTTTCTTTTTTTTTCACAATTTTTGTTTAGACACTCTAGCTATGTACATATTTCAAAAAAAACATGGATATATGCAGAAAATTGTGATTATAAAATTAATGTATTGTATGTTTTCAAATTTAATTTATAGATTTTCTTGAATGAAAAGCAATGTTGAGTTGTGTTAAACAAAATTTATAACCTTTTTTGTATTTGACGCTAAAATCATGTCTTGCATGAATCATTTGATTTAGAGTTAAAATAAATAGAAAAATCTTAATAATAATAGAAAATCTTAATAATAGCATCTGTAATCAAGAGGAGAAAAAAATCGTTGTTTAGTCACTTATTCTGTATTATTTATCACTTTTCTCACCTTTTTGAAAGTACCTCAGCAGTTTGCAAGCCTGTATTTTACACGTCTTTTGGATTCTTATGTATACTTGTTTATATTGGCGAAAAACGCTTCAGATATATTTAGGAAGGGCTGTCCCTAACACTAAAATTGGAAGCATTAATTAAATATTTCTCATTGGGATTTATATATAAATATAATTTTATTCATAAACATTAAATAGTAAATGCAAATAAGAATAAAAAAAATTTTCATAATGAGTCGAAATGAGCAGTTTTTAATTTTAAATAATTTTACAGTATATTAAATTAAAGGTATTTTAAGTTAAGGTATATAGTGGATACTTAAATGAGTGTTACTTTATACTATCCTTCTTGGTTATCATTAAAAGATTTATTACCTCGACTTTTGAAAGTTTTTGAGTGTATGTTAGATACTATTATTAATATTAATATTTTGTTGTAAATTTCATGTAGTAATTAATTTCAGAAAAACTTTCTGTAAGAAAACATGCCTTTAAATAAATATAAATATGTAATAGATTAAAATTATCCCTAAAATAAGTATCCAAAATTCTCCTTTTTTCCCTTATCATTTATAATACCTAATTTCCCAGCCATAAAATGTTAGATAAAGGAGTGTTCTCTGACTTAAATTCTCAAAACTAACACTGGAATAAATGCTAATTTTCTGTCTAGTGGCCACATTTTTTTAGATGTCCCAGGAAAATCGTATTGCTTCTGTAATAATTAAATTGCTGCCTTATTAAATGATCGAGGTTCACTCTTGACTCCCAAAGTTGCTAAATCATCTTAAATCTCATAGGAAGAAAGTCATGTGATTTGCTCACTGTGTGGCCAACATTGGCAACAAATGTGTATATTCTTCAAGTATTCTATGTAGAGCTTTTGCACTGTAAAAATGGTCCATATACTGGTAGGTTTTAATACTCAAAAAATGTGAAGTTCTACAACTCTGGATTTTGTTTTCTGGTGCAAGCCCTGACATTTAAAAATGTGGGCTATTTCTCCCATGTAATTGGTTAAGAATATTTCACAGGGTTATATATATATATGTATGTATATATGACTAGCAGTTGTATTTTGATATTTAAAAACCCTATACAAAAGTTATATTACCTATTTTATTCTAAGAGTACTATACAGGTAACCAATATTAATTTCTACGTGTGAAGAATGTAAACACATTCAAACATTGTGCATAGTTCAAATCCAAACCAACCTCTTTGAAGTTTGATACTAATCATCAGTAGCGTACGCAGAATTTTTTCAAGGGGGGGGTCATAATTCTAAAAAATAATAACCTGCATAATTTCTACTAAATTTTTTTTTGCCATATTGTCTGAGCTTAAAAGGAGGGAGTTAAACCCCTAACCCTCCCCCTTGCGTACGCCCCTGCTAATCATTGAAGAGGTAGTACTATGTTTATAATTATCTCACAATAAATCTATTTTAGTTTCACTCTATTTTTATATTTCCATAATATATCTTAGGAAATAACGTTATTTCTTATTATATTTTTATCAAAATTGTATTTATCCAAAATATTTATTCAACATTTCTTTTATGTGCCTCAATGAAATAAGGTTGTGTTAAATAAAACATTTAGGACCAGGATCATTATTCTTTTCAAAATTTTCTTTCTTTTACAGGTTTTTGTTCTTTCTTAGCCAGCACCATTATATTTGTACCTTTATGCTACCTGAGTACCTTTACTTGAGATCATTCAAATTGATAACAGCTTGGGTAATTTTTTCTTTGTAATTAAACTAATAAGTTATTAAACTTAGTTTGCTTTCGTTTAGAGCATTATAGTAATTTTTCCCCTTTGCTTAACTAATTACTACTTGTAAATTAGTCTGGAACCTATTGTTGAAAACTTAATCAAAACAACCATACCAGTTGTAAAACTCTGTTCTCAATGTCCAAATATATATTCACTCTTATTGCCAGAAAGATATATTTCTTTTTATTAAAAGGTTTCTCATTACATGGCAGTATAATACCTTCAATTAAAAATATTTTTTATACTTAAATTTAGAAAATTTAAGAAATACCATTTTACCATCAATAATTATCAGAAAAAGATACATAGCTATTTTCTTTTTAATAAAACTATGGAGCAGCCTTTAAAAGTGTTTCATTTTACAAAACTGTATGTTCTTACTTAAGAAAGTCTGAACAATCTGAATTTTCCTGCTTGTATATCAAAAATAGTTCTGGCTACAGTTTTGTGTTCAATACCTCCTAATTCATATATTTTGTGTAGAATTTAATCATTTATTAAAATTGTTTGAGTGTTAACCTTTAACTGCTTTTAGATAATCTAACAGTCACTCCAATCTTCAACCAAAAGCATTTCTAGCTCTCAAAATCATAATTGATTCATTCCTTTCTCAGTGCCCTTTTGGAGTATGTTGTCAAGATCACTAATCAATCAATTGTCATTTCTAAAGTAATTTCTTAAACTTTTTTTAATACAATTTTTAGTCTAGCAGACCACTTTCCTTGAAGCTAACTTCTGCAGCTCAGTTTTTATTTTTTTAACACATCATTTCTTAATTTCAGGTCTAGTTCTTACACTCCTGAGACTAATGTGAGGTTTCAGTAAATATTTTTAAGCAAGTGAAGTTATGAGGTTCTGAAGGGCTAAAGTTCCATTGGAATGACTAACCAACGATGGTTGTTCCAAGAACGAGGACTGCGACTATCACCTCTCAAAATTTTTTTCACCTTATTTAGACTATCCAGATTCTTTCCCAAAGTGAAACAAGCAAAATTCATCAGGCTACAAGAATAGCCCTCCTTTTGGTCCACATGGTTTGTGCTATCCTCACTAACTCTGGCATCAAAGAAGCCCACTAGAGCATCCAGTAATTTTCCAAATTCCTCCAACATCTGCTGTGTTCGCTCGCCAGTGGCACCTGCAGTGCAACAGGTGCATGTTGGGCACTTTGACGAGGGCTGGCTGAGTGGGGCAGTCCAGTACTTGCAATCAGCCTACTCCCACCGGGACAAGCCTGGAGGGCCTCACAGTCATATAGGCCCAGATTGGTGCTTGATTGTCTCAATATAGGTATAGTTTGGAGTGGAACAGTTTACTCTTTTGCTACATAAGGGCTTATGAAATGGGGGCCTACTGCTTAAAGCCAATTCTGACTAGTTATGTACATCCATGCCATTAGCAAGATTCAAATCACCAAACTCTGGTACCCAAGAGCAATATCTTACTCATTCAGCCATCATTTAGCTCAGCAGTTATGCTATTCTTTCAGAGTCGGCTATAAAATATGTTTCATATATCATGATTTTAAAAAATATTTTTAATGGCTTTGGTGCCATTAAGAAAGAGTTTCATTCAATTCACCCATATGAAAATAGAATATGTTGTAAACAACTAGTCAAACAATTAGTTTTGTAACCAAAGTTGTTCTTGATTCTGAGTCAGAAATATCTATTGAAGAATTTCAGGAATTTTGTTGATAGATAAATACTGTTATGAAAAGAAAAACTCTGGTTAGCTCGAGAACCAAATAAATCTATAAGGACATTACAGCATGACATTATAAAACATTGTTACCTGGTTTGTAGATGTACAAAGATGTACAATGATTTATTTTATATTGTTAATTTTAAACAGTCGCTGTATAGACAATAGAACTCCAACCAACAACTAACACTTAACTGTGCGATAAAGTCTTTAATAAAGTTGAAAATTTTTCACTACCATACAAGCAAACTGTATATCCTTCATTAGGAACAGAAATTGTAAACTGAATCTGTTGCTTTTTTCGATACATGTAGGTTAATGTATGATAACACCTTAAGATAGGGTTTATCTGTGTCCTGACTGATGGTAATTTTTTAATCAATTGCTATGGTATCTTGTAATTTTTTTCTATTTTTTAAGGATTCAGTCAATTTTGTTTTAAATTTATAAACCAAAAAAATTGAAGATTCATTCAATTATCAAAATCCAGTTTTTGTCTGAGAGTCTCTGAAATCTAAATCTTAGCTCAGATTTCCAGTAGGGTACCAGAGAGCTACCAGATATTTGTTGTTTTGTCACTAATTTTTAACGATTTCAAATGCATTTTGAAATTGGTTTTTTTGTATGTGAAACACTTTGATTTGAAAGTCAGTTTATGTATTTGTAATATTGGTAGTTGATGTGGTATTCTTGTTGTGTAAATAACTTATTTTTTAAATATTGAAAATAATGTTATGTATATATTATTACTTTTATTTTCAGATAAATGCAGGATAAATTTCTCAGGAAACAATACTGAAGAATCCCATTCTGAACCTGGGCAAAAGTTAAGTGACAGTTATTTGTAGAACCTACAATTATATACAATTATTTGTAAAATTTAAGTTTTGTTGTGACTTAAAAATGTTTGAGAACCATTGCTCTTGATCTAAGAAGCCCCACATACATATTTCCACTTGTGTAGAAATCTACCACTTTGCTATTCTCAAGAAGGAAAAAAAAAATTAAGTGTACACCATATCTATTATAATTATCATACATCCTTTGTGTGTGTGTGTGTGAAGAGGCGTTAGAATTACCATTTTTGCATTTTCTCCAACATTCAAAGAAGATTTCTTTTATCAAAGTAACCATGGTTGTAAGTAAAGCTCAAGAATTGCTCTCTTGCAGATACCTAAAACATTAATATTCATTATAAAGTGAGACATTTTATTACATAGGTGTTTCACTCTAACCAAATTAATTTGCAATTACAATATTTCTTTTGCTCCACATGAGAAAAGTAATAAAGAATGAAAATTCAAAATAATTTTCTACAATTAATAGATTTTTATTTTGTTTTTATAAAACAGATATTAAAAATAGCAAGTGTTAAATGCTTACTTAATGATAAGCAGATCAAAACATAAATTTAGGTAGGCAAAAAGTGATCCAAACAAAAATTTAAATACACTCCAGCTAACAGGAAGTTATAGATTCTATAAAAATTATGAGTAAACAACGTGTTGTCTAATTAGGGGATAATTAGACTGTAACCTTGACAATGACCATTCAGTATGGTTAACAGCAATACATAGATTCAACAACATGAAGCTCAGAAATTAAACAAAAAAAGCTAATACAATAATAAAAAATAGGGACATTAAAAAGTTGCAACTTGGTACAGCAAAATAAAAAATAAACAAAAAGTTACAAATAACAAAAAGATATATTTTTGATTTTTATAAAATTTTAAAATTTTTACTAAGCATTTTTTCAGTTTTTTAATTTTTACAAACATAAAACAAGACAAAACATTACGCAAAGCAAAAAATATATGAAAGCAAAGTAGCGGAATGATATGATACCCAAAATATTGGAAAATGAAAAAATTTAATATAAAATTAGCCAAAAAATACAGAAAATGGTACTTCACCATAAAAAATAGCAAAAAACAATTAATTAGGCAATAAAACCTTAAAACAGAATTTTAAGAAAATTTACAGGTTGTGGTCATCGCTTCATTTAGGAATTATGACTTAAATCATTAATATATGTTATATTTAATTTTTTTGTTATATATAGAGTTCAAATTGTAATCAAAAGAGGAGGGGCATAACTAAATGTTATATTAATATTTAATACACTAGTTTGGCCCTCTGTGATCAATAGTTTTTCTTAGTTATTCTCCACATTGAAATTTTTGGTTGTATAGTGAGCAAATTGCAATCAGAAGAAGGGGTGCACAGTTAGATATTATAATGGTCCTAAAGAAACAAAATTTCTGTATTTTAGTGTTTATTGTTTTCAAATTATACACACACAAAGAAAATTTCAGTATAATATATATTATTGCATATTATATTGAAAATTTTCATTACATAGAATTTAGATTACAATCAAAAAGAACATAGCTATATTCTATTTTAGTCTTAAATACAAGGGTGAAATCTCCTGCTGCAGCTAACAGTATTTATACCTCACAGTATCAATATATGTTATATTTAAATTTGTAGCATGTCATATTGAAATTTTGTTATATAGAGTTCAGATTGCAATCAAAAGAGGAGGAGCACAGCAAAATGTTATAGTAGTCCTAAATACAAAATTTTAACATTATACGGCTAATCATTTTTTAGTACATTGAAATTTTTCATTATGTACAATGTAGATTGCAATCAGAAGAAGGGTGCAACTAGATATTATATATGGTCCTAAAAAATTATTTTTGATTTTGTTTAAACATACACAACAAAATTTCAATTAAGTATATATTATTGCATATTAAATTGAAAATTTTTATATAGAATTTAGGATTCAAAAAGAACATAGCTATATTAGCATTTTAGTTAAATACAAAAAAAAAAGTTCTTTTACGACATAGTTTTTTAGTTTTTTAAGATAAATATAAGTATGTACAGGTATGTCGAGAGAAAACTAGTTCAGTAAAGGTCAAAATGACTAATTAAAGTTTCCTTGTACATACATACAGGATAACATTTAAAATGTTCAAAATTCAGTCCTTCATGGTTAAAAAGACTATTTTCGTTAAAATTTGAGCAGTAAATTTTTTTGTGATCACAATACTTTCCTTTACTCTGTACAAGGAAGTGAAAAATATAGTAGCCTATAGTATTTGGATTTTTTTTTTTTTTTTAATGGAGCAGAATATGCATCCTATCTTCAAATATGTTTATTAGACAAAAAACAAAAGTTATTTTTGTACATCTTTTAAATACATTTCAAAAAATTTTACAAAGTGGAATCTGGTTTAAAAAATTAAACAGAGTAAAAGTTACTTAGAATTATATAACATAAAGTATTATATAGTTGTATCGTGCAAATTTTTAGTATCTATTTTTACAATGAATATTTTATTTATTGTGAATGAAGCTTTTTATCTGTTGACCTGTAAGACTGGTATATAATTTTTTGATGCAAGAAATCACAGTTTATATGTTAAGCATACAACTTTTGAAAAATGTAAAACTTTTTGAGATATGTAAATAATTATTTCTTTCTGCAGTACACAGCTTATCTTCATAGGAAATAAGATATAGTTATATTGCAATAGATCTATTACTGATTTTTACCTAATGCATATTTTTCCAAACTTTTCTGGACCTCCACCCACTAAGGTAAACCTTCCTTATTTAATTTTACCCAGTATAACAGTTTTCCGTATTTGTCATTTTTGGCCTAAATAGCAATTAATGAAGTGTTATTGCTTATGCAATTTCGGTATTGAAAAGTAGATTTACTGATGGTGTATAGTTTTCTTCAATGCTAATAAAATAAAAGATTAATTTTTTAAAAAGTAAAATTACCTAATAGTTATCTTGTCAAAACTTGTCAGGCTTATTGATGATTTAGCCTACTAATGAGTACATCATTTCTGTTGAATGTATATTGATTTAGTTATTATGGACTCTTAGGAGTAAACAATATATAAAATTTAAGCATTTGTGAATAATATTGACTGTTCTCATTAGCAATGAAATGAAATTTTACACAAAGTTTCGGCCTTCTGTAGATGTTAGGTGTTTTAAGTTATGCCTCATAGCCGTAAAATGTTATACTGAAAGACTATCATTTCTGTTGAATGTATATTGATCTAGTTATTATGGACTCTTAGTAGACAGTATATAAAATTTAAGCATTAGGGAATAATATTGTCTGTCCTCATTAACAATGAACTGAAATTTTATACAAAGTTTCAGTCTTGTTATTATATTAGGCAGATATTAGGTGTTTTAAGTTAAACCCCATAGCCTTAAAACATGTTATACTGAAATTTTTTGTTATATTGAGTGCAGATTACAATCAAAAGGAGAGATGCACAACTAGATGTTATAATAGTCCTAAAGATAAAATTTTAACATTTTACATCTAATCATTTTTTAGTCCACACAAGGAAAATTTAAATATAACTCATTATTGCATGTTAGATTGAAATTTTTTTATGTATAGAATTCAGAAAGCAATACAAAAGAGGAGTAGCACATCTATAGATAATATTTTAGTTTTAAATATGATAAATAAATTTTCTATGGCTAATAATTTTATAGTTATGCCCTGCAGTATTAATATACCTTATATCAGGAGTGGCCAAGACGTCGACTGCGGTCAACTGGTCGACCGCGAAGACATTTTAGGTAGTCTGCCATCCCAATAATGACCTTGGATATTAACAATTTAATTTATGACTTATGACAGAATTAATGAATTATTTAAAATAAAAATTTACTACAATTTATGCTTTAAAACCTAAAACAAACTGTGCAAAATAATACAATGAATTTGTCGTTTTACAAATTGATTTTGTATTTGAAATCATACTTCGGATCGACGTATCTTTACGAATCTGCTTTTTCAACCATGAATGCCATAAAAACCAAACATTGGTCACGATTAACAGATGAGCATTTAATTCCGTGTTTATGCATTGCAATAAGCTTGTGCCAGCCACAATATGATAAACTTGTTGCAGATATACAGTGGCAGATTTCAACTAAACTAAGTGAATACGATGGTCAATTTTTGATATATGATTACTTTGATTATTTTCGACAGTAAATTTTTATTTTGTAAATATTAATATTAAGTTTTTTTTAGAAAAATTAGATAATTTACCTTTTTTTCTTTGTTACCAAAAATAAATATATAAACATGTACAATATTCTGATTTAGCTCTGCCTTTGGTAGACCACCTTCGATTTTTTAAATGTGGAGTAAACCACGGATCCCAAAAGTTTGGCCACCCCTGCCTTATATGGATATTTTGCATTACATAGAGTTCAGATTGCAATCTGAATAGATTCTTTATAAACCCCCCCCCCCCCAAAAAAAAAAAAAAAAAAAAAAAAAGTTGTGTGATAAAATGTATATGTGATATTGTGTGTAAACAAAAAAAAAAACTGTAAAGCAAAGTTTTATAATAGATATAGCCGTTAGTCCTGATTTCAGTTGAAGTAAAACTTCTGTCAAAAAGTAAATTCCTGTGCAAGGTTCAAAAAGTCATAAAATGCTAATCCAAGTGATAAAATTTAAAATTTTAGTAGAAACTTGAATTTTTTTAGATTGTCTATAGGATTGTAATCTAATTTCACTATAAAAATAGAAAGTTATTCTTAAAAAATATAAAAATTCTACATATCTTTTAACCGTCGTTTAAAAAAATGCTTGAAAGATTAATAAGTTAATTTTGAAAAATTTTAATTTTAAATGATTTTCCAATTACAAATCTACGGAATTTTTTTATGTAAAGTGTTTTTTAATTTCTTTTTGATAGATGTCACCTGTTCATAGCATATCTGAAGACCATGCATTTGCCTGTGAACCTGCTACTGCTCCTCTTTTAAAGCTTCAGAGCCCCCTGATCTGCAACTTTTCCCACTTTCGAAACCTGTGGCATAAGGTATATCATTATTAGACATTAGGAGTAAACAATATATAAAATTTAAGCATTTGTGAATAATATTGACTGTTCTCATTAGCAATGAAATGAAATTTTACACACAGTTTCAGCCTTCTGTAGATGTTAGGTGTTTTAAGTTATGCCTCATAGCCGTAAAATGTTATACTGAAAGACTGTATCATTTCTGTTGAATGTATATTGATCTAGTTATTATGGACTCTTAGTAGACAGTATATGAAATTTAAGCATTTGGGAATAATATTGCCTGTCCTCATTAACAATGAACTGAAATTTTATACAAAGTTTCAGTCTTGTTATTATATTAGGCAGATATTAGGTGTTTTAAGTTAAACCCCATAGCCTTAAAACATGTTATACTGAAATTTTTTGTTATATAGAGTGCAGATTACAATCAAAAGGAGAGATGCACAACTAGATGTTATAATAGTCCTAAAGATAAAATTTTAACATTTTACATCTAATCATTTTTTAGTCCACACAAGGAAAATTTAAATATAACTCATTATTGCGTGTTAGATTGAAATTTTTTTATGTATAGAATTCAGAAAGCAATAAAAAAGAGGAGTAGCACATCTATAGATAATATTTTAGTTTTAAATATGATAAATAAATTTTCTATGGCTAATAATTTTATAGTTATGCCCTACAGTATTAATATACCTTATATCAGGAGTGGCCAAGACGTCGACTGCGGTCAACTGGTCGACCGCAAAGACATTTTAGGTAGTCTGCCATCCCAATAATGACCTTGGATATTAACAATTTAATTTATGACTTATGACAGAATTAATGAATTATTTAAAATAAAAATTTACTACAATTTATGCTTTAAAACCTAAAACAAACTGTGCAAAATAATACAATGAATTTGTCGTTTTACAAATTGATTTTGTATTTGAAATCATACTTCGGATCGACGTATCTTTACGAATCTGCTTTTTCAACCATGAATGCCATAAAAACCAAACATTGGTCACGATTAACAGATGAGCATTTAATTCCGTGTTTATGCATTGCAATAAGCTTGTGCCAGCCACAATATGATAAACTTGTTGCAGATATACAGTGCCAGATTTCAACTAAACTAAGTGAATACGATGGTCAATTTTTGATATGTGATTACTTTGATTATTTTCAACAGTAAATTTTTATTTTGTAAATATTAATATTAAGTTTTTTTAGAAAAATTAGGTAATTTACCTTTTTTTCTTTGTTACCAAAAATAAATATATAAACATGTACAATATGCTGATTTAGCTCTGCTTTTGGTAGACCACCTTCGATTTTTTAAATGTGGAGTAAACCACGGATCCCAAAAGTTCGGCCAACCCTGCCTTATATGGATATTTTGCATTACATAGAGTTCAGATTGCAATCTGAATGGATTCTTTATAACCCCCCCCCCCCCCAAAAAAAAAAAAAAAAAAAAAAAAAAAAGTTGTGTGATAAAATATATATGTGATATTGTGTGTAAACAAAAAAAAAACTGTAAAACAAAGTTTTATAATAGATATAGCCGTTAGTCCTGATTTCAGTTGAAGTAAAACTTCTGTCAAAAAGTAAATTCCTGTGCAAGGTTCAAAAAGTCATAAAATGCTAATCCAAGTGATAAAATTTAAAATTTTAGTAGAAACTTGAATTTTTTTAGATTGTCTATAGGATTGTAATCTATTTTCACTATAAAAATAGAAAATTATTCTTAAAAAATATAAAAATTCTACATATCTTTTAACCATCATTTAAAAAAATGCTTGAAAGATTAATAAGTTAATTTTGAAAAATTTTAATTTTAAATGATTTTCCAATTACAAATCTACGAAATTTTTTTATGTAAAGTGTTTTTTAATTTCTTTTTGATAGATATCACCTCTTCATAGCATATCTGAAGACCATGCATTTGCCTGTGAACCTGCTACTGCTCCTCTTTTAAAGCTTCAGAGCCCCCTGATCTGCAACTTTTCCCACTTTCGAAACCTGTGGCATAAGGTATATCATTATTAGACATTTGCTCATATTTTATTTCAGAATCATTCATCATTATGTGTGTACTGTGTACCTACTGTAATTTGTTTAACCCTTTTGTGGGCTATTTATTTCTCACCCAACATTTTCAAACTTTCAAAAGCAAAGTGCTAATTATATTTAATTGATGAAACAATAGATGACAGTGCAAAACTGAAGCAGAAATCAGTCTTCCCATCATTATAATAGAAAGACCAATATATTGTAATGGGTTTTGTGCTTCCCACAGGTGTATTTTGTAAGATCATGCAGGTGGGAAGTAATCTTTCCACAGCCTTCGAAAGGGTTAAGAAACTTCATAATTTAATTCAAGTCCAGAAAACTTAGGATGTTACCTAATGATGACATTCAAATAGAAGCATTCAATTGCTTGAAATCTAACTAATTTATATTTCATGTTCTTTTTCACTTCTTTGTAATTTAGATTATGTATATTAAAAGTGTACTTTATTTTCAATAATATTACAGAATTCTATTTAATTTATTTGTTTCAATCAGAGATCGCCAAACCATTTTGAAAATTTTTGATAGATCACAAAAGTAACGTTGAGATTGACTAACCTGAAGGTATTCGACTTAACATCAAACAGATGACTAAAAATAACCCTTTTAACTTTAAAATTGCTTTCTTCAAGCCAAGAAAATGTTTGGCTTTTTGTTCCTAAAGAAAATACTCAATATGGGTCCAGGTTGCCTAAAAGTGAAGACATTGTTCAGCTCTAAATGTTTATGTGAAATTTATTTATACAATCTTAAATTTATTTTAAAAAGAGTTATGATACAGTGACAAATGAGCATTTGAACTGCTGTATTCAAATGGCAGCTATTACCACTCTTTCGACATTAAAAAGCTTGCTGATGACCAAAAACAGTGCCACCTTCCTCATTAAAGTTAATACATCTAATGAAAAATCTCTTTATATATTTCTAAGTTATTACTAAAGACCCTTTTACTTTTTATGCTTTTTTTACAATTGAATATCCTTATTTTTATATAGTTTTAATAAAATTGATTTTATATTTAGTAGAAATGTTGTTTATTGGCAATAAACAAATGTAATATTTGAAGAAATAAGTTCTTTTATCTTATTCCTAGGTTTTCCACTAAGGTGGCTTTCATTACTTGAGAAAGGGTTGGATACTGAACAAGTAGCATTTTATTTTTAATCTGCCTGCCAGGTAGGTTGTTTCTCTGTTAAAAATATCCAAATATATTTGTATTTCAAAAATGTTCAGACAGGAAAATATTCTAACGCAAAATGAAATAAATAAAATTCTGTTCTGTAAAAATAGAGAAGAATCAGATTTTTATGATTTTTATGAAGATGAGAGTGGGAATTTAACTGGAGTTGAAGAAATGAAAGAGGGCAATGCTTCAGGTATTTTTGAAGAGCAAAGAGACTTCTATTCTTTTTGTAAAAGAAGCTATCAAATATGAAAAGTTGGTATTGTGACGACTTCAATGTTCTCGAGTGAAGAGGTAGCATGAAGAAGAATCACAGTCACAATAAAATTGGAAATTACTTTTATTCTTTCTGGAGTAAATACTGTTATGTATACAATGGGATTCTAATTCTCCCCAAAACAAGTAGAAATGTAGAGGATTTTTGGCTGGCACTGAATTGCCACAATGATCACAGTCAGGAATATAAAATATTAAATAATCTCTGCCGCTCCTTATATGAGACTTTACGAGTCTCCCAAATGCAATCATTAAAAAGCTGGCTCCGGTCAAAAGACGTGAAAGCCTCCACGAGGTCAAAGTACTTACATAAAAAAATGTTGAAAATCCCCAAGTCACAAACTATTTTATACCTGGGGTAAGTTACAGTCCCGCAAACTGGGTTTTTTTTTGTTTGTTTTTTTGTCAGTTACGATTCCAGTTACCTGAGAACTCCAGCTAAGGTTACAGCTAGTTTGTTTTTTTTTTTTTTTTGTTGAATTCTCATTTGTTAGCTGTCCCGATTCATGAATTTCCGAGGATTCATTAACATGACCAATCAGGGGGCGTAATGCTTATTCAACATAACTGTCAACATCCCAGACTCTGTGACACCATGCTATTTTTGTAAACTGGTCAACATGTGGGATTTCTGCTCAGCTGATTTGGCACATACTCTGAACAAAGGGAAGTCTTCACAGTATGGACACCAAAAGTTAAAAATGAAAAGTTGAAGTTGCTATTATTTAATTCAACTATATGTCCATGGTATAATTTAGAGCCAGGAAGTACTACTATCAATTATTTTAGATAATTGTTTCCACACTCTTTATGCAAAATAAATCAAAAAAAATATGTAGAGTTTCCAGAAAGGCAATAGGATGGTCAGATGAGGATTGAACTCCAATCCAATTGAAAAAGGAAATTTAGGGATTTATTGCAATTCTATTCATTATGAGCATTATTAAAATGCCAAGATTAAGTGACTGCTGGTCATAACGTTTTATTTTAGGTAATGATATGGTGAAGAATATAATGACAAGGGATCAATGTTTTAAAACAAAGCAAATTTTTCCTATTTCCAATAGGAAAAATGAGAAAAATTGAGATGATTCAGATTATTCTTTTACTCAAAAGTTTGAATCCATGTACACTCTTTTAAAAGGATGCATTAGTAGAAGTTTCAAACCTTACAAAGAATGTCAGTTGATGAAGCACTAGGGAAATTTAAAGAATGTCTGGGAATTGTACAGTATATGCTTTTAAATCTGGCAAAGAGAGGGCTTAAATTCTGGATGCTCTGCACATCAAACTTTGGATACACTTTAACTTTTGAGTTATATTGTGGGAAGAAGGAGAATATTTAGAGGTATACAAAGGCAATATTGGGATTTGACATTGTAACTATTTTAGCACAATCGCTGCATGAGCATGAGTTATATTTTAATCTTTTTTTACAAGTAATCTTTTAACATTAGAGTCACAATGTACGGGTCATTATGCATGTGCTACACTTTCAACTAATCAAAAACATCATCCTGCAGATATTACTAAATGCAAACTGCATGAAGAAAATTCAAGTAAGGTCTTACAATGTGTAGAGTATCCGGATTTATTAAGCAAAACTTAGACAGATGTTAAAAAAATATTTATGCTTTTCATCAATACTGAGAGTAAAACTATAACAGTAATTAGAAGAAAAGAAGCAAAATAAACTAAAGTTGCATGGCCAGTAACCTTTGCAAATTAATCAATAGAAGGTGTAGATTTAGCTGATCAATATAAAAAATACTATACTGCCTCCAGAAAATCTACAAAATGGTAGATATTTTTTTTCTTTTTATTATGCACTGCTAAGTTTGCTACATTTTATATGCATATGAGTATAAGTATGATTATCTTCTTCTTCTTCAGTGGCATGACAGCCCAGGATGGGCCCTGGCCTTCTCAATAAGCTTTTTCCAACACATCCTTCTGGAGGCCAAATTCTACCAGTTTTTTACTTTAAGTACCTGAAGGTCTTTTTCCAGGCAGTCTGTCCAACTCAGGTTGGGTCTTCCTCGTCTTCGCATTCCTGTAGGTTTTGCATCGAAGATTTTTTTTGTTGTTTGGTCATTCTCCATTCTGATTAGATGGTCTGTCCACTTTATTCTTTGCAATTTGATGAAATTTATTATGTCAGGTTCATTATATAAATTATATAATTCTAAACTTAATCTCTTGAGCCATATATTATTTTTTTGTATTCCTCCAAATATACTTCCTAAGGATTTTTCTTTCAAAGGTTGCCAGTATCTTTTCATCTGACAAAGTTGTTGACCAGGTTTCACATGCATAAGTTAAAACTGACCTTATTAGACATTTGTAAAGTAAAATTTTTGTTTTTCCTTTTATTAATTTTAATTTTATATATTTTCGTAGGCCATGAAAACATTTATTTGCCATCATAACTATCTTGTGTATCTCTGTCGTAACATCATTTTTGTTGTTTACCTCAGATCCTAAATAGGTGAAGTAATAAACCACCTCAAATTTATATCCTTCCATTTTTAGATGTTCACTTACATACCCAGATTTTGTGCATGGCATATATTTTGTCTTATTTTCATTTACTCTAAAGCCTATCTTAAGAGCCTTTTTCTCTAGAGATAGAAAGGACTGTGCTAATGCTGCAGGTGTTTAAGTATGATTATATATACATATATATTTCATATACATAGAAACTCACTTACAATCCCCCCTTCTGGCAGCACAGTTCAAACTTACAGACTCATTATGAAACTCACTACTAAAACTTGGATATGTTGTGATTTTGTAACCTGGAAAATATTTTGGATAAAACATTTGGAAGCTAGGTGGGAGTATTTTGTATAGTTATCTTTTTGTGGTGATATTTGGAGTCTGCGGGTTCAAATCTGGCAGCTGGTATGGATATTCAAAACCATTCAGACTAGATTTTAAGCTGAAGAAACTGCTCTAATCAGCATGTCACAAAACATGGATAGCATCATATGAATTTAAATATATATATGTATGTGTGTGTGTACTTCAAAGCTTTAAGTTTTACTTCAATCAATACTAATCAGATTTAAAATTAATATTCTTCTAATAACACATAATTTTATAGATAAAATAGTTGATTTTTTTTAAAGTTATATTTAACAAATTTGTTCATTTTCAGTATGCAAACATTTTTTAAAAACATGTGAACTGTAATTTTAGATTAAACTCAAAACAAAGTACTTATTTAGAAAAACGTGTTTGACTGTTTGAATTATATTAGAATACAATTTATATTTCATTAGTTTAGGTATGAAATTTATCATGTAAACAGATGACTTCAAAGTATTACTGAGTTTATAGCTTGAAATCTATTTAACTCTTAAAAGAGAAAATAAACTTTTATATGATTTTATTCATCTTGCTATCTTAACATGTAAAAAAAAATGAGTTCCTAAATCCTATTGAAATTTTAACCCATTTTGTATCATTCGATCCAACTAAAATTTTGCAGACACATATAACTCTAAGGACAATACTATACTATGGTATAGCCGTCTTGATAATCTTGGAGGTAGGAGGAGACCTGTAAGGTTATAAAGCAATAACCCCCTCCTCCAATATTTCATTAGTTAGAGAATTAAATTTATCATATAAACAGTTGACATAAAAATTTTATTGAGTTTATAGCTTGAAATCTATTATTGTCGAAATTTTATGTTAAGGTATCCATCTACGTTCAGAGAACTTTTTTTTTTAAATGTAGAAACTAGTTCATGTTTTTACATTTTTAGATTTATTTTTTATATTATCATAGAGAATTGCACTTAAAAAATTTATTCATGGAGAAGTTTTTATAAAATTTCTAATAAATAAAGAAAATTTAATAAAAAAATCAGGTTTTTTTCAAAAGGTCTAATTTTTTAATAAATTAAATTATTTCAATATTTTTTGATGTAACACATGTCTTATACACTGGACTAGTGAATCACCCAAAATCTTTGCTTAATTTACATTTAGTAAAAGATTTTGGTCCTTCAAAATCATACACGTTGAATTTTTAACGAATTTTCATTAACTTTACATCTAACTATGAGCATAACATCATTAAAAATTATCCAAATTTTTAGGTCATTTACTAGTAAATACTATCAAAAGCATTCATAATAATTTTCATAAAAATATTTTAAGAACTTTATGAGAAATCACATTTCAAGTTTCAACATTTTATTAAAAATATCGAAGAAATGAGAAAAACACATTTGAAGTTTAGGAAAGCAACTTTAACTATTAAAAAATTAAAATACATGTTTAAAATTCCCCACACTTTCTTGCTTCGAAACTCCCTAATTGACGAGTTGCTACTTATTAAAAATACTAGCAAATGTTTAAACTAATCTTCATGAAAATTTAAAAAGTTTTGTCCAAAAAATTCACAACTTCCAGTTCTGAAGTCTCTCCTTCCGTTTTGTTTTGACAGCTGTCACTGATGTTTAAACAGCTGTAACTTTTCTTTATAATACCATAGAGATACAAAACAAAAACATATTTAGAAGCCTAAAAGTTGAAATTTTACAATAGAGAAATAAAAAAAAAATTATGATTTTTGGCAAAAAATGACATTTTCCACAAAGACAGATACCTTAATTGTGCAAACTGCCGATAGACAGCAATAATCAGTGTGGTCATGTGACCCAGATGCAGAACACTAGATGATGTTGATGAGAATGGAGGCTGCCCAACGCGCTTCGTAAGCTGAAATGTTAAAGTAGGCTAAAGAAATGTTTTGTTTTGTGTTTGTTAAAAAGTTTTCTTGTGATGTGTGATCATCTAAACTGAAGAAAGTCTACACTATATAACACATAAAAAAGAAAATGGACTTTTACATGCTTTTATTTATCTTGCTATCTTCATATGTAAAAAAAAAAAATGAGTTCTTAAATCTTACTAAAATTTTAATCCATTTTGTATAATTTAATCCAGTTTAAATTTTGCATACACATATAACTCTAAGGACAACTACTATGGTATATCCATCATGATGTTCTTGGAAGTAGGGGGAGATCTGTAAGGATATAAAATAATAATCCCCCCTCCTCCAATATTTTAAAAAGAAATCTCATCTATAAAATGCTTAAAACAAATGATTCTTTTATAAATATTTTATTTGGGGAAATATTAACACTAAGCTTGTAATGTCTTTAAATTTAAAAAATGAAAAATTCATTCTATTCTTGTTTTTGATTTTAAAAAAATTTAATATAATATTACATTTTTAAACTTCTAAAGGAAAAGTTTCTAAGGAATTTTTTGAGTATATGATAGTTGAAAAATTGCCCAAAATTCTTGATAAAACATTTCTCTAAAATTAAAAAAAATAAAACAAGTAAAAAGAATTCTTTGTTTGAAAATTACCTAAAAATAAAATAATTTTATTTCCACTACCCAGTAACACTGAAACTTTTATGACTTGAAATAATGGGGAGAGGAATTTACAATAAATTTATATTTACAATATAAAAGTGCATTGAAATGCAATATAAAAAATATAGAATATTTAATACTTATATGCATACTATATGTGTGTACTACACTTTAATATTTAGACATAAAAACTTTTAATGCTCTTAAGTATAGGAAAGAAAATATATTATTCTACAATTTGCACTTTGCAAAATTTTGGTTGCTGTGTCCAGGTGCACTCAAATACACAATAGCACAGCCTAGAGATGAGGGGATCATCTATGTGGCATGAAACAAGCTTGCATGCTTCCCTTTAATAATTGATGTAACTGTTCATCTATTCATCTGTTTATTCTTTTCTTCTATTTTTCTTAATTTGATTCATTTTCTTTTACTTCTATTAATTGCATTTAATAACTTTTTCACTTTTTTTTACTCATTTAATTATTTGTTATTGTATTAATTATTTAAAATTTCTATTGTGAACCATGTAAGTGTTATGTTTGAACCCCTCCCCCCACTTGGGTTTCAAGGCAGGCGGTATGTTTAGTTGCATCTCAGCAAATTTCTCCTTTCTTAGCAACTGGCCTTTCTCACCTTTTGTTGCCGCGTGAACTGTTGTCAAGGTCGCACTTGAAGAGAAAAAGACCAGTACTCATGTGAACTTCTAACGATGATGTAGTGTGTGCATGGCGTCCTCTCAATAAAGGTTCTCTGATGGAATTAATATTTCATGTTAGTTTTTTCATACAGTCCACATT
>CM063510.1:1726084-1818584 GCA_032207245.1 Pardosa pseudoannulata | reverse complement strand
CTAAAAATGACGAATTTGCAGAAAGTGCAATGCTTGCTATAGTTAACCGACAAGAAATATTTTATTTTGGCGTAGAAAAACCTCCAGGTGAGTCCACGATATTAAAATAACACAATAAATTCAAGATAACAGAAATTGTAGCGAATTTGCCAGAAGTTGTAGCCCCCAAACTAGAGATGGTTTCATTAGTGCCGTTAAGGAGAGCTTACAATGGAATCTACAGAAATCCATAATACAACAGCCTGAAATTGGGACATTAAAACTCAAAACCTTACAAACTGAAAATTGTGCTCCTCTCACATCCCGCGTCAAGTGAAAAAGTTTCTTGTGATATCTTTGGTAAGTGGCGCTAGAGGACCTATATCTTGGCCTCCAAAATCCTCGGAAGAATCATAAGATTTCCAAAAACTCTTTAATAGTTTCATATTAAAAATAGACTTTTTAGATATTAGTAGCAATTGACGGTTGCTCTAAAAGAATTAATAGATAAAATTGTAATTTTTAAACATTTTTTAAACTTTTTTTTATTATAGCGACATTTATTTCGTTTTTATTTATAAATAAAAGCGAAGCCCAATTGAAAGAAATCGATTTTTCCTAAATGAAATTTCTCCTAACAGTTAAAATTATGAAAAAAGTTGGTATTTTGAGAAGAGGTGTTATTCTTAAATGTTTCAAACCAAAAATAAAGCAAAATTTTTGGATATTTAAAACTGCCTCAGTTTCTTAATTATTAGTAGTAGACCTTATCAGTATTTACCTTTTTACTTTCTAATAAAATTGAACCTACGTTATATATATATATATATATATATATATATATATATATATATATCAGGTTCAAAAATGGGGGTTAAGAATTAAGCGAATTATAATTAAAAATAGTTAGAACTCATTAACGATAACGTAATAGGAGAAAGACACACCCTCGAGCGGAACTATACAGAGTAAAAAAGCTGACGCGGAAGTAGACATATGAATTTGCTTAGGTAGCAACACCAAAAAGGACAATTCTGAGAGGGAACTCGGGCTGATCACATCCTCCACGCTTATCGTGGCAAATTATGAGAACAATGGATATCTAAATGGCGTAGCCATGGACAGAAGGATTACATCAAAGAAGTTTTTATTTGTGAAATCAAATGTGTCTTCCATGCCTTAACCACTCGTCCGTGTCATGTATGTATATATATGTATGTATGTATGTGTGTGTGTGTGTGTGTGTGTGTGTGTGTATAACTGAAGAGCATATGATGGTCGATGTTGATTGGGAAAGCTAAGCTTTACTTTTTGGCTACACGAGGACCGGGACTTACTGCTTAAAATAGATTCTTGGGGAGTAAGAGCATTCATGCCGGCAGCGGGATTTATATATATATATATTATAAAATATATATATATATTATATATATATTTATAAATATATATATTGATATATAATATAAATTTATATATATATTGTATGTATGTATGTATGTATGTGTGTGTGTGTGTGTGTGTGTGTGTGTGTGTATAACTGAAGAGCATATGATGGTCGATGTTGATTGGGAAAGCTAAGCTTTACTTTTTGGCTACACGAGGACCGGGACTTACTGCTTAAAATAGATTCTTGGGGAGTAAGAGCATTCATGCCGGCAGCGGGATTTATATATATATGTATGTATGTATGTGTGTGTGTGTGTGTATAACTGAAGAGCATATGATGGTCGATGTTGATTGGGAAAGCTAAGCTTTACTTTTTGGCTACACGAGGACCGGGATTTACTGCTTAAAATAGATTCTTTGGGAGTAAGAGCATTCATGCCGCCAGCGTGATTTGAAGCTACGCGTTTCTATAGTAAAAGTAATTATCCTACCATTCGAAAACTGTTTGGTAACTGTGTATCAGAGGACACAAAGTAAATTTCCTGATTTGAATAGATTTCTTTCATGGCCTTATTTCTTCCCAAACAAGACACCCAATGTAATGGGAAAGTGGAAGGTTCCTTTTGTAAAATCTTACATAATATCAAGTAATAATGAAGAAATAGGCTTTTCTCACTACAGAGGCTCTATAGATGCCATATTTCCTTGGTGAACAAATTTTACTTAGCAATAGTGTCAATAGGATAATACATAAATACCAAATTCAGTAACTTCAGCCAAATGACAAATAAAAATAGAATTAAACAATTCAATGCATTTTTTTAATCGGTAGTTTAGCGGATCCATGACTTTCCATGACTTTTACTCATTTTACTTGAAAAATCATGACTTTCCATGACAAAATAATCCATTGTCTAAATACATGATTTTTTATGACTTTCCCCGACTTTCCAGGTGCGCGGAAACCATGAAAATAGTACTCTATCATCCTTTGACTAATTGAACTTAAAATTTTAGCTTTATTTCGAGAAGAAATGTCAGCTAAAACATGAAATGACACACTCATATATATATAAAAAAAAAAGATTTTGCCTTGCTGCCTGCTGAAGAGCTAAATTTATTTACAACCGACTGAATGTAAAAAATAAAAACCACGGCAAAATATTTTTTTGCCACCCGAGGCAGACGAGGGAATGACAATCGAAACACGTGATAAAACAGGCTTTGACACCAGAGCGAGATGCAGAGAGGAAAATCTTTGCCAGAGAAATGGAAACTTAGTCAGCGAATTTAGCACTGAAAGTAACTCAGATCAGGAGAAAAACTGAGCCATTGCTGGAAAATGCGGTGAGGGGACAGAAAATTTACCTCTATTGCAGAGACAGCTTTGAGAAATGAGTTGGAAGAATTTTAAGTAGAGGACACTCCTTTGATTATATAGATTTAAAGGAATAATAATTGGAAATTGGAGAATTTTTAAAGAGATATAAAGTGTAATAATTTTGATATATTACATATGTGTGTGTGTGTCTGTACACTGGCGCACTGTCACAATTTTTTAATCCCATATATATGTACATTAAGCGTAAAGCGCACTGTCAGAAACTTTTACATTTTACATAAGAATATAATAAAAATTTTCTTTTTTTAAGCGTGTATTAAGCTATTTTTAGTGAAAAGCTTTATAAGCTTCTTTGAGACAAAAGGGAAGGTATGGGACCGTAAACATATGAAAATAGTAAAAATAAGAATAGTTATGTTCAAATAGTGTCTTTACCACGAAACCATGTTAGTTCACGGTGCCTTTTCCAATTTGCTATATCTCTTAAATTTTAGGAGATGAAAGTAATGCTTTAATCACATAAAAGAGAAGAAATCATTTTGATGTACATATATATCTCGGTGCTTGGCAGATAGACAAGATCCCCCCTTATATACTCTTTATGGAAAAGAAGATTTTTAATCGGCTCTTATTTTAAACAGATACACGATTTTGTAATAGCAATTTTTCTAGCGCGTGTTAGCCTACAAAAAAAAAAAAAAAAAAAAAAAAAAAGAGTTATGGTCATTAATATAGATTCACACATGCGTATATAAGTGTGTGTATGAGCGTGCGTATATACGTAATTTTTAAGGATGAACTTTCTGAGCTATCTATTTCAATAAGCATAGCATGATATCCTATTTCAATTTTATTTAGTGACTAGAAACCACGCTTGAATACCAAATGCCGGAGCAGATGCAAATAATCTTCAACTAAAATCAGTAAATGCTTCGGATATTAATAAAAGCATATAAATTCTCGGCGACCGCAAATTAATGTCCGATGTATTACACGAGCGACACAAAAATAACTGTAAACTACGGCTAATTTACTTTCGATTGCGTCGTTATTCAAAAGATGACCGAGAAATGGAAAGATCATAACCCTCCGAGCTCGGCCGCAAGTGTCAGTAATAATGTAGGAAAATTATATTTCGGACTTGCCAGTTTCCTCATTACCCGTAACGACAGCCATTCATCGAAAACGGAAAGAGCTAGCAGAAGCAGTCGCTCCCCTCCGCTTCCATCCCAGAACGATAGACCCATTCCAAGTCGTAATATTCCATTTGCGTTCGCCAATGGCCGACCGATGTGACCTTTGTGGGATTTCATTTAAGAACTACCCGCCCATCGAATTAAAGGCCGGGAGGGGAAAAGACGAATGTGTCGTAGCCCCAATGACCAGCTGGCACAGGAATCGTATTACCGTGAGAGGAATTAGACTTTGGCGCGGCAATTCTTCTCTCGGAAATGACTCCGAAGAGCATTTAGTCCGAAATTTTAAGTCTTCTGGGGAATTAGAATGGAGATTTGTGTGGAAGGAAGAAATTCCGCACCCAAAGTGCTTTTGGAAGTCCGATGCGAGTCACAGATGGCCAGCTCATCTGTTGCGCTTTTACTCCGCACAGATAATGATCCGCAATTTTGAAAGGGGAGTATGGGTTTCATTTCTATGCAGCGGTTATTTTGATTTTAAAATGATGCTGTCTCCAACAATGGTTATTTTTAACGATGCGATTTGCCTTAAAGGAATGATGATTTGCGAGCACTGTTAAGTGGTAAAAAAAAAAAAGTCGCCTGCGAACATAAACTCAATTACTGTGAAGACTTTTGACAGCAGTGATGATAATCATAAGAGTTTTAAGTACTCATTCATACTTATGATTATATGCTATACATATTTTCCACACATAAGATGTAAAAGGGGAACAGGAAAGGGTACCAGGTTCAGCCCTATGGTTAGTGGGATTTTAGCTCAAACTTGTAAATTCTTCTTTAATTAAAAAAAAAAATTTGCATACAAATGTTTTACAAAACATACTTTATATTTTCGAAGCTTAGAGCAAAACTATATCATTTTTGATTAGATTTAATTGTTTGTTTCATCACTTTGTATATTTCTTATTTATACTTTGGACTACAGTGAGGGTGAAATACTTGCCAATTAATCAAAAAATAACATTAGATTTAATTGAATGAAATGCCGATCAGTGCAAATTAATTTATAAAATACAAAAATCTTTATTTAAAAAACAAGAGAGAGAGAGAGAGGGTACTGCGTAGTAATTTGTAAAAATTTTATGGACAGCCGACAGAACGTAAGTAAAAAATTCTTTCGCTTCACAACTCTTCAAGAAAGATTAAATGGTGAACTACATTGGATATTGGAAATGAATTAACTGAACAAATTGATTTAAAAGTAAGCTTAATCAGAAAGTTTGCAGAATCAAAAGTCAGAAAAAAAATCTTTTGGATTTTTCTTTGTTTATTTCGTTATTTCTTTTAAGGTGGATTCTTTTTATGATTTTTAATAACATTTCTCTCTGTTATGCTAATTTTGCTTTTGCAGGAAGCATTCAAATCTAAATAACGTCTATTGTAGACAGTACTATCATGTTAAACTACTATAAAACTATTATATTTATATATCAACAATTTATCTCTTTTAACAATAATTTTTTATTGAGGGAAAGTGGGGGCGGCATCTTGAGTTTTTATCCGAGAGGGAAAACTGCTATATCCGACCCAGAGGTTACCTAAATTATTCGAAATACATTTTTAGAATTCAAAGAAACAAAATTGCAAATATTTTTGTTTAGATGGATGAATTTAAATTGCCAGATAGCTAAAATAAATCTGTTTGATGACTTTTAAAGTGGATCTCGAATGATTAGCAGACGGAAACGTCAAAAACAGCGACCTCTCACTTGTGAACATCTCATTTATATGTCTCTCTTTTCTGTACCGGTTAAGTCTTATGGGAAATAATGTTGTTTCCTCGCAGTTATACGATTATCAGAGATACACCTCGCAAACTTGTACGCCGCTCTTTTGGATCAAGAAATTCAATTACCTTTCACTTGAACGACGACAATTTGATTAAATGAACTTAGCATTTTTAAGATTTTACAAGTTATGTCAGTTATGATCATTTCTTGTCTCTATTATTGAGAATAAATGGACTAATAAAAAATGTATGAATGAGCTTAAGAAGCAGAAAGGGGGAAGGAAGACAATTTTAATTCCCTCTATTGTGGTTTCGCTTTTGTTTATTCATAAACAAAAGCGCTAAAAATTATTTACGATTTTAAGATCGTGTATTAGTTTTAATAACTTCAAATTAGTTTTTAAAATAATCATCGTAACATATGCTATTGTTATGACATATACAAAAAGTATCCACGTGATTTTCTCCTTCTCGGAACGACCTTTCCACAGATCAAACAGATGCTCGTTTGTTTCTTATATCTGCAAGATCAGTCCGTTAGTTCTTCATCGTTAATATGAACATAAAGGATTTTTACTAAGTATTTCACATGGCTGGAGTACTGAGTGAGAAGCTTTCTCGTCCCGATGATTGCATCTGAGTTATAAAACCAAGCAAGCCCCGGCAATTAAAAATGTGGGCTATTACTCCCACGAAATCGGTGAATATGTTTACGTTACATATTTATATTTCTAAAATTAAATTTAAACTTTTTAAAAGTATTTTTCATATTTAGAATTTTTTTTTAATACAGTAGAACCTTGGTATAACGACCTCCTGTCGGACCAACATCATATGGTCGTTGTAACGAATTGAAAATAATAATAATAATAATAATAATAATAATAAAATGAGCAAAGAAATGATGCAACAGTACATACCACGAGAACACTTCTATTTATTTGTATTTCCATTACTGAATTTTTGAAAAAAAAAGTCTGACGCCTGTTTCAAGTTCATTTGGGAATTTTCCATTATCACTGATTCCATATCCGTTAGATTTTGAAGGAAATCTTCAGAATTAAACTGACCTTCAAAATATTGACGCAAGGCATTGATGGCTTCTTTTTCATTCACTTTTTCAAAAGCTTGTATAATTTCTTCTCCGTCGTCGGAATCACAGATTTCTTCATTTCCGGTAATACGGGCAATAAAATCGCCCTTATTCAAATTTTCTCCGTAGCACTGTAAAGTTTCGTCTACAGTAACAAACTCATCAAAAGATAATAGAAGATTTAGTTTTACCCTTATTGTCAAGCCCCCTCCCCTCCTTGAAGCAAACACAAAAAGAGAAGTACAGGTTTCTTGAAGTTGCACCACATTACAATAATTTTGAAATAGCCCACTTGCTCATGACTTCTGCGAACTAAAATTGGCGGCCGCTCTAGCGAAAAATAATACGATTGGGGTCGTTGTAATGATTTAAAAATTAACATTATTCTATGGTAAAATAATTGGGACTTTTTAAGATGGTCGTTCTAACAAAGGGGTCGTTGTATCGTGGGGTCGTTAAAAACAGGTTCTACTGTATATTTTTAAAAAAGGGCAATGATTAACAAATTAAAATGAAATTTCAACTTTGGTACATTTTTTATATCTTATAGTTTAAGATATTTTGAGCTTTGTGAAATGGCAATGTTTTAGTTTGTTGAGCCATACATCAAATTTTATATTACGAGTATATTTGCTGATAATTTAAAACCAGGTTTATTTTACCCTCCCTTGTTGTGAATATCATTTGAAATTGAGAAAAAACAACAAATGTACTACTTCAATATTTTATTTGGGAAATAAGCATAAGAATGACATTATTTACAAATGAGTTAACTTATTGCATTTCAGGAACTTAAAAAAGGAAAATAAAATTTTATATTGGCACAGGTTGCTGAATTTACACAACCATCAAAATCTTTTGTGTAGTTAGACATGAAATTATTTTAAGTATATTACATAACTATAGTTGGCATTAACAATTATATAGTCAAGCTAAGAAATATACAACTCTATAAACTATATTTAGTGATCATGGAGATAGAATGAATGGGATGGCTTCATCAAGAAAAATAAAATAAAATTATAAAAATCATAACCTCATAAAATACTAATTCTTCTAAAACAAATAAACTTTCATATCTGGCAAGATGCAGAAAAAGGGAAGGAAAAGGCCATGGGAAAATGTATAGATCATTTATACAAGGGGTTCACAAACTGTTCACAGAGAGCCAATCTTCGCTTACCATTCACAGAGGTAAGACCTGCATTCAATTCTTGTCCATATTTTCCATTATATTTTTATTGATATTTCTCATTAATTTTAATGCTGCTTTTCTAAATAATAGTTAAGTTTCTACAAAGATAGTTCAATTGAAAAAACAGTCTTGCAAAAATTCAGCACAGATTTGATGCAGTTGTAAATTTTAGTCAAATCTTTTTATAACAGAGTACAAAAACTCAAAGAATCTCTATTCACTTTGCAGCATTCTATTTAGACAATGATGGATATTCAATTGTCACAGTAATCAAAATACTGTCATTATTTGAAAATCAAAGTGAAGTATAAAACTAAAGTAGCTATATCAGGTTTTGTTTGAAATTTTGAAGGGAGGGGAAAAAAAGTGGCAATTTAAAGTTTACCTATTGTGTTAACTCTAAACTTGCCACTAGTATTCATGTTTTACACTGTTCAGAGTTCTGTGCTTTGCCTTTTTTGACATACATTCAGTTTTTGCCCTGTATTTTTCCAAAATGCTTTTACTGGAGGAAGGGGTGCAAAACACATGGTATTATTATCACACATTTAAGCTGAAGTTCTATGCGATTCACATGTCTAACTGAGGAACAAAATTATAAACTTACCGTTAGGTAAAGTAAAAAACAGTATTGCACATTTTTCTGTAATTTATAGTAAAATATCAATTAAATTGTTGTTTTAGATGTCTATGCATTTGATTTATTAATTAAAATAGCAAATAATTTGTATTTTTTCTATATCCAGAATAAATCTTCTTTTTCATTAGTAGTAAAAATAAATCAGTAAACATGCTCATAAAATAGTTGATATTTAGTGTGTACAATATAGTTTATATTTTCAAGGGGAAAAAAAGAAAGATGAAATCCTTCAAAAAATTATGTAACATGTTTTATTTTGATACAATTTCTTTAGTTTGTTATCTCTTCTAAAATTCAATACAGAGTGCATACTAGTAAAAGAAATGTTGTTTTTAGATCCTAATTAGGATTTTAATTAAGACATTTCCACAGTAAAGTTATTTTATGTGAAACTCTTAAAAATTTGGCATAATCCACTTTACACAAAATATATGTTTTACTGACAAACAGTCACAGTTAGACATACAGCAAGAGTCATAGACAAAAATTGCCGTTCTTGATAAATGTACCCTAATTTTTTGTAAAAAAAAAAATGTGATCACAACATGCCACTGATTTCTTTTTCTATTTTTATTTAATTTGTATGTTTTTTTTTTTTTTGACAATTAAAACTATTTTACTTTATCACTAAATTTTTTCCTTTTAGTACTTGATTAGCATTACAGTAGAAAAATTGCAATTGAAAATGCCAAAAGAAAAAAAAATCTGAGTACCACAAACTGAAAAAAGTTTGGGAATTTCTGATTTATACACTTTCCTTTAACCCTCTGACTGTCAAACCTATACATGTACAGATTTACTCAATTTGTCCCTACTGTTGATAAAAGCATAGGTGTATTGTTTGTAAGTTGCAATTCTGAATTGAAACAAACTTACATTTTCCCCTTTATATTAGGACTTTATTATCTCCTTTTCAGTGTTTTGCAGGATGCAATTTAGTGCGTTTAAGGGGGGGGGGGTTACAAAATAAGTAATACATGTTTCCCATCTCAGACCTTGACAGTCAGTGGATTAACATTCCTTCCCTAAAATGTTAACTGGAAGAATATGCAACAGTTTCTAACAAATATAATTAAACTAAATAAAAATACTGTAAAAACATACTATAGTAAAAAGCTAATAGATTCTTTAAATATACTGTAAGATAAAAGTAAGCAAGATTATATCACCAGTTAAAAGTAATTTGTTTTTTACTTCATACAATGAAAAATCTGCTAATCAGTAAAAAATATAAAGAGGGAAAAATTACATATATTGTGCCTTTATATAACATTTTTCCTTATGATAATTACAGTAACATTATTTACATTTTTAAATACTTAAATAATGATTTAAAGATTTCACCACAAAGGGAAAAAAGCTAATTAGAATTAGTAATAATGACATTATAACTAATTTTTATTAAAAAGGTTTTATAGGCACTTAGGTAAATTTGAGCAACAGGTGATAGAAAAAACATAGCCATCCCTTCATTGATAGTTCAAGCTTATGTAAATTATGAAGTGATAACAAATGCTATAGAGCATGATAAATTAAATTACCATATTTTTCTAGAAATAACAAAAATTATCATGAATTTTCAAAAATTGACAGTTTATTTCTAAGCCAATCTTTAAATCAATTTCATAAGTCAAGCATAAATCAATTTTTTAAAATTTATTTATGCCTATATTGAAAAAAAGTACTTAGGTTAGAGAAACATTTCTCTTCCCATAAAGAGATGGTTGTCGGAGAATTTAAAAAAAGGGGGAAAATTGTCATTATTGAAAGATGTTTTTTTAATAACACATTAAAAAATGCTGTGTTTAGGAAGTAAATACATGGTGGCCACTGTAACATCACAAAAATGAAATAGTATTTAACTTTTAATACATATTTGTTCTTGTAGTATCAAGTTTTAATTATAATTTTTGCCAATGCATGTACTTTAATTTCCATATTGTAGTCGAAAAGAGAGAGGGGATATTATGTAATTACTCTCTAGAAGAGTTTACCCATGCCAGAACTAAGCAGATTTTCATGGCCCATGAAATGTTGAATATAGCTTTTAAGCATTGAGTGTGGTTCTAACTGTTTTTCTCTTTGTAGCTGGGGGTGTGATGTCCTTTCTTCTCTTCCCAGAAAACTCAGATGGGAGAGAGGGATTACGAATTACTTCAAGGTGGACAGAGACTTTTGTGTGAGAGAAGATTATTGTAAGTTTTCATAGAGTGAGGATGTGCTTTCTAGTTGTATAAATGTCTATATACTGTAAACAGAAATAAACACCTTCATAATTTTAAAGAGTGTTCTATGAGATTGTAATCAACCTGAAGTCTTAGGTAACACCACTCAACTGCTACCAAAATATTTACTATTCTAGAGCTGTGATGTTACAACATAAAATCCAGGGAAAAAAGTATTCTGATAATTTTTTCAATCTTCTCTGACATATCACAATCACATAAAATTTCTAGACTAAATTTTGATCCAGCTGCATCTCAACAAGAGTTAGATTCATTATTTTTTGCATTTATATACATAAAAAGTATCATTTCAAACTTGCTGGCACAATTTTTGGCATCACAATTTTCCCCATCTTGATACAACTAATGATTTTCCACTCTTTCAATTAGAGCAATAAAAATCCTATAAGTAGATGGCCTATCTCCTTTCCATGTGGGCGAACAATGGCCAAATGGTACAGCATTACTCTTCAGTACCGAAGTTTGTGAATTTGAATCCTGCTGCTGGCAAAGGTGTTTGTAGCCGTTTGGAATTAGATTTAAGCATTAGGTTTAAGTCTCATTAGTACTAATTTGAAAACAGTAGACTATAGCGAGTCAAACCATACCTTTCCATGTGCAGTATGTATACTATGGTTGCAATTTCTAAACCAAATAGAATAAAATGGCATACAAAGAAATGATGTAATTTTACAAAAGGATTTATCAAAAATTTTCAACTTGAATTGGGGTGAAAAAATATATAAATAATGTAACAATGAATATTAATTACCTTAGCTTTAAAGAAATGCTCTTTTAAGGACTGAAAACTTTTTATAAAATTGGTGAAATTATAGTAAAATTTCCTGATTTTTGCAGAATTTTTAAAATACTGATATTTATTTGAATTGTAGATCGTACCCTCACAATTAGAATTTTTTAAAAAATTTTCCTGATGTGTGGCCACCTTGAAATATATCTCAACAAAATCGGATTTACTAAAATGGTTATAACTGCATTACCCTATATTCCCCCCTTTTTTTGTTGGGGAGGGAGAAGGCAAATACAGGCTTAATAATCTCTTACAACAAACAATATAAGTTTTTAAAAAGTAAAAATGTATCAAACTAGGATAAATGTAAAACATATTTTCTATTTATTTTTCATATGCAGAGGTAGTATTAGCTGCAAATCAAATTTCAGGGCTTACTTCAAAGAAATTTATGAGTGCATAAATATATGCATGGTAAAATTTTGATGATAGTCCTGAAAAACATTTATAAATAGAAAAATGTGGTAATTTAAAAAATATTGCATTGATTAGATGAGCAGAAAAGGTGGTGAAAGTTGGGCATTTTCATGAAACACAAATACATAGAACATGAGATTGAATAAACAGATATGTTTAAATCAGTTGACTTCATTTGGCGGTATCAGTCCAGTGAATTTAAAAGTAAATTTTACAAAGTTTGATATATTTCAATTGGAAAACTGTTTTGATAAGGATAAATCAACAGTTTCTCAGCAGTTGGAACATGTTAGAGTTATCACTGTTTCCTTTTTTCTCTCCTCTACCATTTTCATTTCTCCATTATAAAACTTGTACATTATTTATGTTGTGCATAAATGAACAAGTGTAACAGAAAAACATACTTGCATATCTTAATAGTAACCTTACAACCTGTGAATCTTAAACAAGTGGAAAGCAGAAAAAATACAATTTGCCAAAATTGCAATAGTCTAAAATTAACAAATAAAACTGAAAATATAACTATAATCTATGTTTCCAAATAATTATAACTTAACCTCTTTAAGACAGTAAATTTTTTAATCAATAAAAAATTAACCAACCAAATGTTACAGATGCCTTAGAATTTGGTTATTTATTTATTGATAGTGATATCACAATTTCCATAATACTTAGATTTTAGACACATCCATTTAAAGTTTTATTACAATAGAAAAAAGCACCTCTAATAATAATTTTTTCAGTTTTTTTAAATTTTCAAGTCCTTTATAAAAGTTTAAAAAAATAATGCATTTGCTAATTAACTATTATTAGGTAACTTATTTTCAAACTAAATTGAGTAAAACATATCTACAGATTAAAATTTTAAAATAGAATGAATTGCACTACTAAAATTTTTATGTGGGAAATCATGTTTAGTTAAAGCTAAATAAGGAAAAACAAAGCAATATAGGAACTAAATACCATAATACCCTAGAATTATCAACAAAAATAGGCCTACAAAAATGAAGAAAAACAAAACTACGTAATTTAAAAAAAGAACAAAAAAAAAAGAGCATATCATTGCTAAGAAAAAAAAAAAATAATAATGATAATAATAATCAAGGATAGTGTTTAAAATGCAAGTACAAACATTTTACATGACTTGTTCATCATGTATTTCTTTAAATTTTAAAGGCTAATATAAAAGGATAAATGTTATTATGAAAGATTTATAGTCACAACCTTATCAAAATAATCTGAAAATTTTAATTATGATATTCATGAAATACTTGCTGCCTAGCTCTGGAATATTACAGCTATCTTTCATAGTACAAGCACACAACTCTTCAGAAATAGCTACACATTCTTCCAATTTAAGATATGATGTAGAGACCCAAAATGCTAATAATTTCCTTTTTAACAAGAGAGAAAAAAAAAAGAAAACTGTAATCATATTAATTAATAAAAATACAAGCTATTTTTAAAACAATAAAACCAAAAATTTTCTATGAAATCCTGGAAAATACATCAATTGTTAATGTATGTTGTTAATAATGCCACTTAAGACAAGTAAAGCTCATGAACCAGAGGCTACTCAATTTAAGGCTAAGGGCTACGTTTTGTTCTGAAAAGCACCACTAAAATGAAAGAACTGACCTTTAACTCAAAATGCTATCTCATAAATTGGGATCAGATACCAAGACAGCTACCTCCAGAGGTATTGTTTAAAATTGCAGGACATAGCAATAACAGTCCTATTTAACACACTCTAGCTGCCATTAAAGAACATGGCAGTCTTTGACCAGCTCAAGCCTCAAACCTCCAATTACAAGCACAATACTTTTGCTGACTGTACTACCGCAGTGTTATGTGGTTATAAATTGTTACACATATGAACTAAAATAATACTTTAGTTATTTTTAATCAAAATGGAATGCTAAATATACTGAATTAAAGAGGTTGAATTCCTTACATATATATAAATGAAGTCTACAATAATACCCTGAAACAAAAGTTTAAATACATTACATTTACAAAGCCAAAACAATTTTTAACCTTTTTTTTTTCAGCAAATAAAAAAGCAACACAAAAACAGTAAAACCAAAGGAACCTCTATAAAACATTTCTTAGTGTTCATACAATTCAAGTTCAACAAATAACACCAACAAAAAAATCTGGTACGCCAAATGAATTTTACTACTTATCAAATTTTAAAAGTTTTAACATTCAAGACAGCAACAAAAACACTATTTTCTCATTCTCTTTTCAGCAATTTATAAATTAATCCTTATTATTGTTACATGTTCATTAAGTTCATACATGTTGAAATGCAATAATATACAGATCTACCAACATTAAAGATGTATTATTTATAATATGTAACTTATCTTTTTCAATACCATTATTAAAAAAGAGATTTATTTCATGCTAGTGGTTATTTATATCGTTAAAACTACACAATATAGATTATACCATGAACTGCAATGTTAGAGAAATAAGAGGAAAAAATTCATTGAAAGAGTTAGAATTTAAATGGAAAAAAAATTACAGCACACCATGGTATATTGTAAGTGAAAGTTGTAAACATACATACATTATTAAGGAATGTGTCCTTCAATTTTTACAAATTACAAACAATGAATACCATGGCACAGTTATTAAATTATATTTATACAAAAATATACATAATTTTTAGTACTAAGACAGCATGTTAGAGTTATGTACAAAGTTTTAAGTTAAGCTTTGAATAACAACTAATCAAAGGGATATATACACTAGTTCATGACCAAGTAAGAACACATACATTTAATAACTGGAACATTAAGTACTTCACTGAATCAAGCATGAAGATATTTAGATACAAACTAAACACACTAGAAAAATATCTAAAATACTTCATAAATTACTTTAGTGCTGACTTAGTACTAAAAGTAATAAAATAGTAACTCTTTCAATTCCACTTCTTCGCATTTTTAAATAAAGCTTAAATGCAATCACTTTAAAACAGGGGAAAAACTAGTCACAAAATTTACACAACTTTAAATATAACAAGGAATAAACTAAAAAAAAAAATAATAAAATAAATAAGGTAAGCATTATGTTAAAAGGGAGATAATGAATTGTCACTATCTACATTTTAACATAGCAATAAAAAATATTCTATGTACAAATGACTAAGGCTGCCTTTACATAGCACCAATGGTGTGTAAAATGCCTTTGAAGCACTAGCATATAACAGTACCACATTTTTTCAAAAAATAATTTGAAGAAATTTTTAAAACCAAAATGTAAATATTTCCTACTGAAGTTTAATTTATTATGCAAAATTAAAAGATAATCAGGAAAAATAAATTATTAAATAAATAATAGTGGAATTTAATGTACACAATTTCCTTTCAATTTTGAATAAATCTTTTTGAAATAATTTTCTTGTATCTTAGTTAAAACTAAATTGAGCACCACTGGGGAGAAAAAAAAAAAAAACAAACATGTATTTTAAGACATTTACACCAAAAATAGTTAAAATTGCATATACAATACCTTGAAAGTTTCAATGAAAATTTCAAAACTACAATTGTTTTGATACTGTACAATTAAACTCTGAACTCTATATTGTGAAATTTTAAATATCAATTTAAGCATATATTACATTACATATGTACATTAATAAGATAAAATAATTTTATATCATTTGAAATATTAATATACACTGGAACATCATAAGTCGTACTCAATGCTAAGTTTTTAAAAAATGCAGTACTTTGAAGACAACACAATCACTATCATCACTGCCTAGTTACTCTTTATGCATAATTAAGCTCATAAACAGCTTCCAATTCTTTTTTATGTTTTTCTTTTGTTGCTTCTGTAGAAGAACAAAGGTTCTCAACTTTGTGTCCATGGGTACACATGTGCCTGTAAAGTTATTTACATGTACTTGTAGCAAAGTGTCCAAATAATAAAAAGAAATGAAATTGCTATATCTATAGCACAGTTTCTTCAAGAAAAATTAAAAATTAAAGCTTATATTTCCCAAATGACATCATATTTAAATTTTACAATATGTACGAAAACCTTTAGAATTTAATTAAGCATCCCCCCCCCAAAAAAAAAACTTTAAAAGATTTTTGAAAATTTTAATCTTGTTTTAGTTTTATATATTGTGCAAATCTTTATTTTAGAACATGAATATCATACAATTAAAAATTCCACCTCAACTTTTACTAATGCCAATCTTGATGATTGTTAACAATTAGGCTTATAATCTCACACTTCCAACTATGAAAAATTAGGAAATGAAATGCAGTGTATAAGATCTCACAAATTCAACTTTTAAGTAAAGTGCATAATATGCTATAATAAATATATTACAAAATGTATGTAATAAAAAGAACATAATACTTTCTTTTCAGACTATTATGTAAACCAATATTTTTTGTAACGTCAAATGCACCCTTGCCACAAAAAGGTTGAGAACCCTGCAGTAAAATGACAGTCATTTTGATAAAATGCTTGCCAAGATGTCTAAGCAGTTATTAAATTTTGCTGATATAGGTTTAGCAACCTGTGTGCTTCTAACCCAAAATACAACAATGAATTGACTTCCATTTCAAATTAAAAAATAATTTCAAGCTCAAATCTTTTTAAAATAGAGAAAAAATCCAACAAGTAAAAATTAATTACTTTAAGTGGTAACCATTCTTTACACATTAAATTGTCATATATCATAGAATAAAGGGATTATTTATACACAGAAAAAAATTAAATGAGCATGTATGTGCATATATAATCCATCATGACATGAATTATACTTTCTTAAATATCTAAAAAAGGCAAAGTTTTGAGACTTAACATCTCATTGACAATAAATATTTCAGTAATTGTTACATATAGTACACATAAAAACATTTATTTATAAATATCTACATGTAATTAAATCATTCCCAATCATCATAAAATATTTTATTTTATTGAACAATAATCTTCAAAGTTAACTATTTTTTGTAGAAATGAAAAATCAGCTATGCAAATTTATTAAATGGATATTAGGTTGACAAACATTGCAGCAAAAAAATTAAAAATCTTAAAATAAAAGGTATAATAGAAGGCAATCTACATATCAGAGAAATTGTTAAATTATGACAAATTATATATATATATATATATATATATATATATATATATATATACACAAAAAAAATCCCTAAAACAGAAATATTCAATATTATTATTTAAAAGTTATATTTTTTAAATTATCCCATTTATTGTGGAAATATACAGCTATATCAATAGCCAAATACATAATTAAATTTTTTTTTATATACATTATGAGCATCAAGTGTATTCTAGTCAACAATATGACTTCAACAAAATGATTAAATAATAGAATAACAAATGGTTTGCTTAGTTTAAACCAAGCATTCCTTTTAAAAAATTATTTTTTCCAAATTTTTAATATCTATGGACACTTTTAATTGTCTAAACACTTTCTGTTTGGATTCATATCATTGAAAGTAACTGCTTTCAATAAAGTAAACTTCTAACTCTGCATGAGAAATAGCAAAAGAAGAGGGCTTTAATACACTAAATTGAAAACTAAAATTATGAGTAATATTGAAACTTAATTTTTAAAGTAATGTCTTGTTAAGTACAATGAGTTTTTACAAATATTTATGATGCATGTAATATACATATAATCAGAAACTGCTTTATATTATATGCACAAATATCAGATCTGAAAGAAAAAATTAAAGTTTTTCTTCTTGTAAATGTCATGTTATAAAAATACTAGATAATCACACATACTAATAAGGGGATACATTAAAGTGCTTATCATAACACATTTCACAAAAGATGAAATTACATTATCAGCATAATATAGGGGATCTTATTTAAAATCTTAAAATTAATGATTTAAAGACCAGAAGCACCACTAACCATGAAATGGAAGAATATAATATTAATAAAACACACTCAAAAACTGAATACCAAAATGTAACACTGCAAATGAAGAATGAGAGGTGACATTCTTAAACTTTTTCAAGTCTAAAGTTATTTCAGAAGTGTACATTCACATTAAAATTTAATCACTCCAGAACCATGTTTAATACGTAAGATTTTGGTAAATGTTTTTTTTTTTCTTTCTTAAATCTTTCTGTGCTTGCTTTTCAATCTTAAACAAGACAATTTTAATATTTTTGTTGTACAATTTCTTTACATTATATATTTAAATAAAACAATTTGGTTTATAATACAATATTGGAACTGCCTTTTAAAATATTCAAGATCATTTTTTAAACATTAACGGACATAACTAGGATTTTAAATGGCAAAAAAGAACAAGTATAAAATTTAAAATATTTACAAAATTATATGCTATCAACTACTATTACAATTTTCCCACATTGAAATTACACAGCAAATATTAAACATAGATTTGCCATAAAAAATTCTAGAAATGATTTGTAAAAAAATATAGTTCAAAATATTCATTAACTCTATATTTCATATACACTTCATGAAATAGAACATACATATATATATGTGTAGAATTTACAACCAGAACCCATACTTATTTTATTATTTCTACACAAGAATAAACATTTCAATCAGAGTTTTTGGATAAGGAATGATAAATTAATACATAATGTAAGATATAATGCTACACATACTGATGAACATTTAAGAACATCACTAAAACTTACTTGACTTCCTACAAATATAAAACGAAAAATACTGAAAATTTTTGAAAGCTCCAAAGGCTTCAAAACATGACAAGTTTTTACAAACACACCAATCACAAAATCTTAAATACAACACAGGTTTTGTGGGGGTCTTATCATCAAAAAATGCAAATATGATCCACAGAAGGATACTTGTATAAATAAATCAACAATACCTGGGGCTATTTACCTTGAAAAGATGATTGCAGCAGTCAAATAGTCACTTTCTTTCCACAGATATATATAAACATTTACAGTCTTAATGATAAAGTAAAATTTTTGTTGTACAATTTCTTTACATTATATATTTAAATAAAACAATTTGGTTTATAATACAATATTGGAACTGCCTTTTAAAATATTCAAGATCATTTTTTAAACATTAACGGACATAACTAGGATTTTAAATGGCAAAAAAGAACAAGTATAAAATTTAAAATATTTACAAAATTATATGCTATCAACTACTATTACAATTTTCCCACATTGAAATTACACAGCAAATATTAAACATAGATTTGCCATAAAAAATTCTAGAAATGATTTGTAAAAAAATATAGTTCAAAATATTCATTAACTCTATATTTCATATACACTTCATGAAATAGAACATACATATATATATGTGTAGAATTTACAACCAGAACCCATACTTATTTTATTATTTCTACACAAGAATAAACATTTCAATCAGAGTTTTTGGATAAGGAATGATAAATTAATACATAATGTAAGATATAATGCTACACATACTGATGAACATTTAAGAACATCACTAAAACTTACTTGACTTCCTACAAATATAAAACGAAAAATACTGAAATTTTTGAAAGCTCCAAAGGCTTCAAAACATGACAAGTTTTTACAAACACACCAATCACAAAATCTTAAATACAACACAGGTTTTGTGGGGGTCTTATCATCAAAAAATGCAAATATGATCCACAGAAGGATACTTGTATAAATAAATCAACAATACCTGGGGCTATTTACCTTGAAAAGATGATTGCAGCAGTCAAATAGTCACTTTCTTTCCACAGATATATATAAACATTTACAGTCTTAATGATAAAGTAAAGCTTTGGCAGTTCATCATTTCAGTTGGAGATGTCTCAAATTTTACAATTCAGACCTTTCTATTAAAAACAATAACAAAATCAAAAAATTGCAAAAATTTAAATATATTGTACTTTATTCAAATTAGTATTCAACAAAATTTTAACACTGATGGAAATAAATCAGTTATACAAAATTAATATAGAGAAGATCTAATCTTCCAATCTCTTTATTCTTTAAGCAGAATTGTCAAGTGTTTGTGTTAATGCTCCATAGCAAGTTTTTAGGCAACTTTGTAATAATGGGAAGCAACTTCTGTTAACTTTCATGTCCTGTAGACCCAAAATTTTTTAATCTAAATGACCCTAAGAGAAAAAATGTTGAAAATTTTTACAATTTCTGAGGGATTCAACTTCAACTAATTTTCAATATCGCAGACCCAAAAATCTAAGGAAGAAAGAAGTTTTTTTTTTTTTTGGCAAAACTTCTAGAAAGTAATTTCTTATGTATGAAAAAGGGAAGGGGAAAAAGAGAGAAAGAAATTGCATATAATTTGTATTTACATAATTGCAAATAAAATAAATCTTTTCTTATCTGATAATGTAATATTTATTATATTCTTCAGGGTTCCCACTCTTTTTCCAGAACAAAAATTAAGGACTTTCTAAGGACCAAAGTAACTTTTTATAAGGACCTACTTAAAATACACAGCATAATGACATAAGTCCTATTCCCCAGAGGAACATATTTTAATGATTATGAACCAGACACGGCATGTTCAATAAATGCCCTACATTTCAGAATTAAGTTTTATAAAAAAGGCCTAAAAATTAATAAGACAAATCTATTTGACTAATCAATTTGTAATACTTAATAGTGTCACAACATACACAGACTAAATATTGTTGCAATATATTTGTATCAATTCTACATTATAGCAATAAAGCATCAATCTATTAAACTAATTTATAACTATAAACAAAAATATTTTTATAAATGCAAACAACCAGCACATTCTGTAAATTGATAGCTAAAATTCTAGAAACTCTACCTTAAAAACATGAATGAAGAGGTGGAATGTATTTTAATTTAAGTAATACAAAATAATAATTTAATTTCAGACTAAAAACAAACCGAGAGGAATTTACAATAGCAATATAACCATGTTTAAATTGCTTTAATTTTTAGTGTTTCTGACGTATAGTTTAGATGTTTACTATTTAATAGTAAAAAAAGTAACACACTTAATTGAAAGGTAATCTTTATGTTTATATAACTAATTTAAAAATAATTTTATATAAGTAATTATAATAAGCAACAACACAAATATGGTGACACTAGATTAATAAAAAACTTTAAAAAAATTTTTTTTTTCAATGTTCAAGGCCAAACATTTTTCATTCTAGTTTTTTACAGATGAAGGGGAGGATGTTGTCTAAGATTCACATAACAATATTTTAGTGAATAAATTTAACACAACCACATTGTGAACAACAATGTAGTCTTTATCAAATACTTGATAATATAGAATTCTATAAAATTTAGAATAGCTAAAACCAAATTATATACAATACCAAAAAATCAAAAATTAAATATCCTACCTGAAAATTCAACTAATTTTTCGCCTAAATTAACAGCAATAATTACGTCTGGAAGAAAAAAGGGAAAAGGGTGAGGTTTAGTTAGTCATGGGCCAGGAGTTATTTTGAAGAAGAAATAAAAAGAAACTGACTTATCCATACCTTTAAATTATGTCTGTTTCGTACAGGTATAGCTGGTGATCTGGGTAAATGAGACACATTTGAAATTGATGCTGCTGCCATATGGTCTTCAAATTGCATCGGAGATGCTTTTGGGCTTTCAAAGCTGAAGTGTGGGGAGGCTTTACGAGGACTACAAGATATAAGGATAAAACATTAAACAAACTATGTAAACTTTTCTAAAACTACATTCACAAATAAAACAACAAAACTAATATAGTTTCAAGTAATAATTTTGTTTTTTCAAGTTTTTAATATTTTGGTATAAGAAACTGCTTAATATTTCACTAGTTTTAATGCTGTACATTAGAAGAGTAGATACCTTTTTCTGTAACTTATATAAAGCTATAGCTTAATGAACATATACATCTACGAACACATTTAAGATTAGCATATCTCATAGAAATTCATCATTCCACATTTCTAACAAGCTGACACAGGTACAATTACTATTGATGAAACTAATTTTAATAGAATTAATTTAAACTCAGTATCTGCTAAGTCACACAAATAAATACACACACACACACTGATTTAATGCATATATACATAAAAATCATTAGCAGTTTAACAAATTATTTTTATTGAACACTGTGTAAAAGAGAAAACCATTTAGACATTCCCTGATATTTACCTGTAATATGCAATTTCTTTCTGAAAAATTCACATATGATTTCTTTCAATTTGTTTATAAAACTAGTTTTTGATATAAATTTATATTTACTAGATAAAGCTGTAAAATTTTAATATAAACAAATAACATCAAAATGCTGCTTTTGGTACATAAATAATGTGCATGAGGAATAGGGAATTAATATCATTAAATTAGTTATGAAAAAATAATAAAACTGACAACTCTTGAAGTTCTGCTATTCATTTTTTATTTATATATAAATATTGCAGCCTAATAAAAAAATTATACATTATTATTTTAAAGATTCAATTTCACTATAATAACATTAATTTCCTAGTAATTTTTGATTAAATACTCTATATATTCTTCAATTCCAATTGTCTTTTAATCAATTTTGATTTTTTCTTTGGAGCTTCACAATAGCCTTATTATTTGAAAATTCTCTCCCCCCCCTCCAATTCTCCTATATTACCATACATTCTTATCAGGAAATAAGTATTTTTAAAGAATTTCACAAGAGTATTTTTTTTATTTTTGACTTGAAAAATTCATTATTTTTAAATTTTTTTTTCCAAATACTTTTCTGATCTTTAAAGAATTTCTCGCAATTTCCCAGATACTTTCAGAACTGCAGAATTCCGTGATAATTCCTGGCATCTGGTCTCTTTGTATATATAATTAACTTTCTAAGATATATTAAAATTGCTGAAAAGATTTTTTTTCTCCTTTCAACTATATATTTTATACTTGTACTGGAGTTTCTCACTATTGAAATGGATATTAAAAGATGCTCAGAATTGACTTTAAGCAGTAAGAGCATGTGTAATTTGACATGTTACAGAAAATTTATTGTAGCACATCAAATCAAAAGCAGAAACTTATATGGTGTAACGATCCGTTACATGACCCTAGCGAAAGAAGAACGGAAGGTGACCTTTCGCAGCAGATAATTACAGTTAACAGCAGGTAGAAACGGGTGGTAATAATAACAGCTGTTTGTGTACTAGATCCCGTCATCAAACCTACGACTCACGCTCAAAGAGACATAATTGAAAACTGTCTGGGTGCTGGAGCCAGCGTGTCTGAGCTATTGTAAGGGCTATTTGAGTGAAAAGACTCGGGTAATGATTATTAATCAAGGGATGCTGTAGTGCACATATGGCCCGTTAGCAGTAGCGAAAAAGGAATTTAAGTTGTTTGGATCGGTTGATTTAAAGATGACCTTATGGCCACATCTGGAAATGGATCAGCTGATCCAGGCGGGAAGTGACCGCAAAATTGCGTCATCCTGGTTCTGTAAGGTTCCGGAAGAATCACCTGAAGGGAACCGGGACCCCTATAAAAGAAAATTGGCTGAGCCAAGGAGGCTTTTTCTTGAGAGTTGCTTTGGGTGCTGTTTTGTGGAGCTCGAGAGGAGTCCACTCGTCTCTCCGATTTCTGGAGTCTGCTTGTTTTAGAGACTGCCAGCGTCTCTGCTTTGCTAAGAAGTCGACTTTTGACTTTGGGATCTCATTCCCGTTATCTTAATATATATATTTTTATTTCGTGCATAGAAGTAGGTAGTTGAGAGTGACCCTTACTCTCATATTTGGATCGTCTTGCATCTTGAGTTTCCTCAACGAAGTCCAGCGTGATACACACTCTGAGCATTTGAACCTTAGTGTGGAAGCTGACTTTACTGATAATCAGTCGGAGGTTATAGTGTCAGCGTTTCGTACCGGCACTAATTAGCGATCTGTTCCAGTGATTTAGAAGAACTAGCTTCATTGTACCCACGCATTGTAATTGTGTTAATGTTATCTCAGCACGAGATCCCAGAAGATTTAGAATCTACTGATCCTGTACATAATTTATTCACCTGAATAAAATTTTTAATCCAGGGTAAACGATTGTCTAGGCTAGGTCATTGATGGCTTCGCCTACCCCCTACTCCAGGACGTCACAATATATATATATATGTATGTGTGCATGTGTGTACATGAGTGTATACACACGTTATAACAAATACACAGATACTGAATTACAGAAAGATACACACAAAAAAGCAGAAAAAATACTGACTGGTATTTTTTCCATGTGAAAATATATTAAAAATGCATCAGGATAAATGAAAATTAAATTTACTAGTCACCTGAATGGACCTCTTGGGCTCAAGCCATACTTCATTGGAGATTTTTTATGATGCACCATTTCTTCTAGAACAGATGGAGCCATATAGGTGAAACCCTGGAAAAAGTTTTGATAATTATAATACTAAATAAGACTAAATTCCTTTAGTACACATAAAGTAGATACATAAATAAGAGAATAAAATTTTGAAAACATTTTGTCGTTAGAATTATTTATATATATATATATATAAAAAAATTCCAACAAAATTGAAAAAAAAAAAAATCTTTAAAACAGCCAGAAAATATATCTACAATAATATATGAATTATTAATATAAGCTTCCACATTGGAATATTACGCCAGAACTTTGAATCCAAGAAACTATTTCCCTTTTGTAGGCCTTTAATGCATCTACATTTTTTTTGGCACCCTTTAAGTTTTTATAAACGACAAATAGAAGGTGGTAATATAAATTTTTATCTTGGAATCAGTAGCATCTTAGAAATTGTCTGAGTATTTTGTTTACAGTGAATGTTTAAAAGAAGCAAGTGAAATAAGAGATTTGAAAAAAAATTTTCAATTTTACAACTCCTCTTCAACCTCCACTCAAAATACAGTTTTCTTTTCTTTTTTTTTTTTGTTTAAATTAATTTTACAATTTACACTAAATCACAAATTTGTGATGAAAATCACACTCAGTTTATTTATTTTGTGATTAAGTGAATGTTTCAGTCTATTTAGTATGAATGTTATGTGTTTCCTTTGTGTTTTCTTTGTTAATTCAATTAGATTTTAAATATTCAATTTTTGTAAAATTTTTCCTCAAAATGTTGTTTTTGTTTATGTATCAATTTGTTGAGTTACGATCCCCTCGCCAGATTTCAAATGCCACGCTGCAAGCATGCCAATTTTGCCAAATGTGGTTGAAGCACCAACAAGATCCATGATTAGAAACAGGAGAGTGGGCTAAGAAGAGGAGTTGAAAAATGGAGATAACTTGTGAAGGTTTCCATTGAATGATTTATGATTTTAAGAAAGGACTCACTCAACAAGAATACATAAAATCAGTTTGTGAAACTTTTGGTAGTGAAGCACCATCAGAAAAGACACTTTATAATTGGCTTGCAGAATTTCATCGTGGTCGTTCATCAGTAGGGATGAATCTTGTGAAGAACATCCAAAATTGGTAGTGATTTCAAAGAACATTGATGCTGTACACAAGATGAAGAAGATCAGCATGTTACGGATCAGGAGATAGAGGCATCATTTGGCATATCACAAACTGCAATTCATTTGATTTAGCACAAATATTTAGCTGCTAAAAATATTTGTTCCTGATGGATTTTGCACAATTTGACAAGCTTAAAAAGAGGCTCATGCAAATTGGTATATTAAAAAAAAAAAAAAAAAAAAACTTGAAATTGGGAACAGTAAAATCAGTATACAACATCGTTATTGGCATGAAACTTGTATATATTCATATAAGCCATAAACGAAACAACCATTCACTGTCTTGGTGTTTCAAAATGAACTGAATCCCACAAAAGTTGTTTGATCATAAAGCACTTCCTAGAAAATGATTGCTTGTTTCTTTGGCCTTGAAGGACATAAGGCAACCATTCCTTTAGAATATAGAAAAACTGTTAACGCTAAATGCTCCAGTGAATGGGGGGCTTTTCAGTACAATAGGCCTTGGACCGCAGTGCTGGTGCCCTTGTGGGCCGCCTCACCCTAAATCTAACGCTAATGGTATACAGAAATTTGTTTGCCAAAAGTCATCAACAAAATCAGGAAAAATAACAAAAATCGACACATCATTCTTCATCACAACAACGCAAGCTCCCACACAGCATGTGAAACAATTAGTTATTTGAAGGATAAAACAATCAAATTAATGTTTCATTGCCCATATTCTCCCAATTTGTCACCTAACGACTTCCTAGGTCAAACAGAAAATGCGTGGGGGGCAATTTCGTCCCCTGAAGCTGCTATTGATGCCTTCCAAAACCATGTTTTTCAACTTCAGAGTGGAAAAACTGTTTCAAAAATTGGTTTGAACAGATGAAAAAGTGTATAAATCTTAAAAGCAAATATTTGGAAAAGCAATAAAACAGTTTGTTCACAAAAAATTCTTTTTCATTCTAATTTTTGTAAAAACTTAAAAGGCAACCCTTGTATGACAGTAGCAAAGATTTTGGTCTTGTTTGAAGCACTATGGTCTACTTTTCTGCAACACGAGGGTTAATGAGACCAGGACCTACTGCTTTAAATTGATTCCGAACAGCTATGAATCATCCATTATAATTTTTTAATGAATTTTCAACTTGCCTCTTCTGCCAAAAATGAGATAGACAATCATAATATTTCAGATGTTTTAATTCATCATGGACAATGTTATTTTTCATGACAACTAATCCGGATAAAAAGATCACCGTTAAACCTTTTCTTTTGTATATGCTGATTCTGTCTTTTTGTATGGGGCTTCTTAAATTCTTTGATTGAATGTGCTTTAAGTATCAGTTTTTTGTAATAAATTTAATAATAGCTGCTAACTTTTGGGGTAGATAACAGTTTTTCTTGAACCTTGAAAAAGCTAAGTTCTTAGTTTTTTTCTATTAGTAAAACTCAATATTAATTTCCCTTAAAGGCACATCTTTATTAACAGTTTCTATAACCTATCACAAATTTTAGTTTACACATTACAATCAGTAAAAGTAATCTGTTGTAATTAAAACTTACAAGAAATATTTGATTCTGACTTTCGCTCAATGAAGAATCATCTGGACTATCATATGGTGCCATACTTGTGAATTTTGGATCAAACTGGGAGACATCATCATCACTGACCTGTAAAAATTAATACAATAAAATGAAATATGATGCTGATAAACTTAAAATTTGCTTAAAATTACATAAAATTCTGCAAAATTAAAACAATAGTTAAAATTAGTAGGTTATAATAGAAATGTGGGATGCCTAACAAATATGTAATAAAATAATTTTTTTTTTTTTTTACTAACTTGGAGTATATATTTATAGGCATGTCATTAATTTAGGAATAAGAAGCATCCAACAAAAATAATTTTATAAAATGTTTATTCAGTATTACTTTTAAGTAATGGTAATATTTTTAACCCTTTGCTCACTTCTTTATTCCTTAATTTAATGCCTCTTTTAATGTTATTTATTTATTCACTTTCAGGGAATATTTCTAAATTTAAATTCCTATATTTAAAAAGAAAAGAAAAAAAATTCATTGTGAGATTCAGTTTTGGATGCTTACTCAACTCCTTGCAAATTTTAAAATTACACAGCTCCTTACTCAATTTGGGAGAAAATATTAAAATAGATTTTGAATAGGCTTAGTTAGCCCAAAATATTCTGCAGGTTGCATTGAAAATGCATTTTATGCTAGTAAGTCACATTTAATTTTCACCTTATATACACTTAAGAGCTAAAATATTATGACCACACCTACATTTTGCAATGAACTTGCCTGGATGACGTGGAAGGCACGTGATGAGGAGGAAGTGGTATTTAACTGCTGCTGGAGAGTGTGAAGAATCATTCTTTCACTTACTTCTGTGTGTGATGGGGAAAGGCTGTGGATCTAGGTGATTTTGATAGAGGGCAGATTGTAATGGCTTGGAACAAGTATTTCCGAAACTGAACGACTCGTGGGTTGTTCGAGATCTACAGGTGTTAGTACTTATGCAAAGTGGACGAATGACAGTGAAACTAGCAGTAGACGACATGGTGTTTGACGTCCAGATGCTATCAAAGAAAAAGGTCGTCGGAGACTGTTTCACAAGGTGAAGCAAAACCGGAGCCAGACAGTGGCTCTGCTTTAAACCCAATACAATGCAGGACCAAGTAGAATAGTATTGGAGCACACTGTACAGCGGACATTGTTGGATATGAGGCTATGTAGCAAACGTCCAACTCGTGTGCCTTTGCTGACCAAGCGTCATAGCCAACAGCGCCTATGCTGAACCCGAGAACATCGCGACTGGTCTATGGATCTTGGGAGTCTGGGACATGTGGTTGTGGTAGAGCTGACCATGAATGACAGGGTATCTGAACATCATTGTGGACCAGTTGCACCCTTACATGGCCACTGTTTTTCCAGATGGAAATTGAATGTTCCAACTGGACAACACCCCGTGTCACAAGGCTAAAATTGTGTTGGAGTGGTTCCAGGAACATGTTGCTGAATTCCAGTTAATGTTCTGGCCACCTAACTCACCGGATCTCAATCTGATAGAACACATTTGGGATGTCATGGGATGACAGCTCGGAGTTCAAAGACTACCAATTTGCAATATCTTGAATTTGCATAACCGTTGCTTAAACATCTGGTACTATCCGGCCATCTACCAAGGACTTGTAGCAGCCATGCCAAGGCGGGTTGAAGCTGTCTTGCGCACCAAAGGTGGGCCAACTCGTTATTGACAGGCGGTCATAATGTACTGGTTCTTGAGTGTATATATATATACTTGTAATAAGTTGTAAACAAGTGATAAGTAATAACTTGTAAACAATAATAATAAACTTGTAAACAAGTTTATTATTATTCATAAATAAACAATACAACACTTAAAAATTTATAAAGATAAACTAATATATTATATTACCTAGAATAAATTAGATATTTATTTCAATTATAAATTTTGTGAAATTTGCTGCGAGCTCAAAAATTTTTACAGATGGGTCACATGTGTTCTGCAGACAGCTGTTTAGCCATCCCAGTTATTGAAGTTTCAACATTGTGTGATTAATTCATCAATGGTATTATAACTTAACTCCAGATTGGTTAATCAAATTCACTAGCAGATTCACTGAATACAGAATTAATGACCACTTAGACCAATTCACCTTCCCACTAAAATTATTGATCATTAAGCCTTCAAGATTAATAGTCAATCATCAACAATTCTTTTCCATGATCAATCCTGTATTCTGCATTTTGGAACTCATGTTTGTACGAAATGAATTAGTAAAATATGAGCTACATCAATTCTATGGTTATTTTTTAATGAAAATATTTTTTAATGAGAACACTGGACAAATAAAAGTTTTTCTTGGCTTTAATTTTACCCATCTTAAAAACATAACATGGGAAAGTAAACCAAATGGTACGAATGCTAACTTTTAAGCTACTCTAGTAAAATAAACTTAAGCTTCAGCTATATACGGATAATCAGCAATGAATAAGCAGTCTATCATTAAAATTTAACAGATGTTAATCTAAATTAAATAATCCAACTTTAAGAGTAACCTTTGAATTACACATTTCTTAAATAAAATAAGGATTTTTATAAAACATACCATGTTTCTACATAGTTAAAATGCACACACAAACAAATGTATAGCATAAACAAATTATAAATTTAAAGATTTGAGGACTTTATGACTAAATAAACATCTCCTTACAAGAGGGGGTTTAAATGGTGGTTCAACTTTTCGAGCTAACACATCATCCCAGTTGACATGTCGAAAAAATGGATGACACTTAATAGCTTCAGCATCATCAGGTCCACTTCCAAGTCTTAGATTAACAGGTCTTCTTAGCAACTAAATGACAAACAAAAACAATTTCAAACTATGATTCACTCTCTCAAAATAATTGTAAAAATATAAAATACTATCCAACATTAAAACAGAAAAACTAAATTGCAAAACTTCAATAAATTATGAGAGCAGTTTTCAGAAAACTGCAAAACTTCAATAGTTGTAGTAGCAGGTTTGCACCTTGAATTTGGTCAGAGTCAGACATTGCCTTTCCAAAAGACTTTAGGGAGCATTTTAATTGCAGTTAAATTATATAAAGTTTCTATATCTGGCAATTTATTCTTGCACTTGGTTAATGCAAAAACGTACCTATGATTCTTGTGAGAACCTTTAAAGAGAACCAAGGCAACTATATTAATAATTGACATAAACAAAATGTTAAAAACTTTTAATTTTAAAAACAATTATGCCATTACTCCTGGAAACAGAAGATTGGAGTGAAGAAGTGCAAAACGACAAACTTAAACTTTAAAAGAAATTTTCCAAATAAAGATAAAATAAATTAAATGACTAATCACCTATATAATAATAGCCTAAGTTGTCTGTCTGTGAATTTATGATGCGGTTGTACCTGGAATGGAGACAGGCATCCATATTGGATTTTTATGAGTTAGGGTTAGCAAAATTCAAAGCAAGTTCGAAATCCACCTCATCCCCCACCCCTTTTCGAGCGTTTAATGCTATTATTTCAAGCTTTATTCTCCCTCTTATTCTGTACTAAATTTATTCTTGTAATAGGAGCACAATATTTATAATTCTGGACTGTTTTAAGTAGGCTGGCACATGGGGTAGAGTGTCTGCCAATCTGTTCGTCATAGTTCTCGGGTTGATGGTTCTGTCCCCGACGCAGCCAGTTTTTAAATGTCTAATTAATTTAATAATTTCCGCTTTTTCTTTTGAATTCTTATTCCTAAAGTTGTTTTATTATTTTTAAAGTTTTATTATTTTTAAAATAAATTTTTACTATTTTTTCAAATTTTATGATTTTTGTTTTATTAAATTCACATATTGCCATTATAGCAAGCCCCATTTAAAGAGCAGGCAAGTAAATTTATCAATTTTTCACATAATAAATAAGTAAAAATAACTTTTTCTAAAATAGGTAAATACTTTTTTCCAACATTATGACGTCATTCCTTTAACCATCTCATTTAATAATTTATTTTAGATCATTTAAATATCTTCTGCATTATTTTCATACGTTTTATCAAAACTTAGATATTAGGTAAATAATTTTCTTTTATATTTGGCTTAAATAATAGATTAGATACATATATGATAATTTTAATCAATTATTTTAGTCGAAAGATAATTCTCAACCAAAAAGCAAACCATTATTTTAACTGCCTCATAGGATACTTTACAATTCTGGAAAATTAAAAATTTTATGGATCCCGTGATATGACGGGCTATATGCTAGTATAAATATAATGATAAATAAAAGTAAATTTAACCTGCCCCAAACCTCCTTGGATGAGATGTTTGTAGCCTACTCACAGTGCTACTTGTTTTCCCTGAACAACAAGTTTGTGTTCTGTAATAGTTCTTAACAACATTCACATTTTGCTACTTTTTACAGCCTTTTCCAAGATTTGACAACGACCAATTTTAGACTTCTTTTAAGGAATACTGGTGGTCTTATCTCAGATAAGTTCACTGAACAGAAGGTTATAGCTTTTAATAGTAATATTGACATATTGGGCATTGTTTGAGAGGAACTTAGACTGATAAATTAGACTAGTACCCTATAAATTGATAACAGACATTTTGTTTACCATGTTATCGCCAGGTTGCTTCTGCAATCATAATGTATATTAAGAACTCTTCAAGAGCTAAAATAATTGTTAAACACACGAATGATTTGGACTAAATGAGCTGATTGAGATCAACGCTTGGAGAGGAGGTCATCATTACCATGTCTTTTTCCTGTATAATCCTCCTGACAACTGACCTAACTTGGACTGCTGCTCTTAATTGGAAATTTTAATCTCCACTCCTTTTGAAGGGGATAAGGTCTTACCACATCGGATTATATATATATATATATATATATATATATATATATATATACACACACACATATATATTTTTTTTAATGTAAAATTACATGTTTTAATATTATTTTTATTTAATTCAGCCAATTAAAATTTGATTTATACAGCGATTATAACAGCAATACACAATTTCTAAAAATAAATTAATAAAAAAATTCTTTTAAAATGATAAATATTTTAATTAACAAGATTTGAAAAGGGGCATTTCAAAGTTACTAAAATTAAAAGTTACCTTTCTTATCAAATCTCTTGAATCTGGTGTGACATAATGAGGAAATACCAACTTGTGTTTTAAAATCTATTTTAAAGAAAAAATAAGATTTGTTAATATATCAGTCAGTTGAATATACAGTCGACTCTAAGTATCTCAACTTTGTTTACCCCAAAGTTCAATATTTATATCAATGTAAAAGCAATAAAATTTTTTTTTATTGGTATCTCAAAGTTCACTCTATTTAACACGGAGCCTTTGAGTGCAATTTTTAATAAAATAAGTGAATAATTACAAAAAGTTCTGAAGATATAACTTCTATTTGTGATTTGGAAATATAGGAATGATGTTAAGCTATTATTGAAATAATTCCATGGGAACTTTTTCTACTTGTGTAAAAAGCAGATTTTTGGAACTTGTATAAACTTTTTGAAAGCATTAAACAAATGTTTGAACAATTAATTCTGCACTATAATAAAATTGTCTGGGGAAGAATTGGTATTTTTTAACTCTTTAGATATAAATACATTACTGCAACAATAACAACTTAAGAAAACACAGACAAGGAAGAGATCCAATTTCTAGAGAAAATAATATCGAATATTAATCATGAAATACTAGTATTTTTATATATCCATTTTTATTATTGAAATTTATATATTAATTATTTTTGATGTACACATCTGTTATTAATCCTAATGATAAATATATTATTATATCAGAATGAATTTGTATTTTGCTTTCTTAAAATGTTTTTAAAGAACTTAGTTTCTACCTAGCAGTCAAATACTCCATAATAAAATAATGTATTTTGAAATTTTTTTTATCCCTATGAGTTTGAGATATTGAGAGTCAACTGTACATGATATTAATAATGAACAATTTTGTAGAAAAAAACTTTATTAAACTTAAATAAATTTTCTATAAAATTTTATTTTTAAGTTTCATTTATTCAATTGGTTTAAATGTTATACATTATCAAACTTACTTTTTCAATAGTCTTTTTCCTGTTTTCTGCTTGAAAAGGAGGCTGCAAAAGGCAAGGATGTTATAACAAATGCTTAAAATATTTATATTAAACACATAGAAATAGAAAAAAAAAAAACTCCTGTGTTAAAGACATTAAATAATCTCAGTTACAGAAGCTTTAAGAGTTTTACATGCTTCTGCTACCGAAAACATGTCCCACAGAAATTGATAAGATTTATTTTCATGATTTACTAAAATATTTATAAATGAGAATTGGAGGAAAAAAAGTTTCATACATGTTATAATATACATTTAAAATGTCAATTCAATGTCAAATATTCCCATGGAAAATAATGTAATGTATATATCAACTTTTGATCATATCACTTAGTTATATTATTTTCAAATTTACGATATCTTCAAATTAAATTAATATTTTCAAGATAAATAAAAATTGTAACAAAGTTCATGATCATTAGTAAAAATACAAAACTAAATAATTATCAGAAATGGATAAGTCAAATACTATAAGCAGAGGAAATAATATATATGTAACACAGTAATTAACAATTTTTAAAAAGGAAAAACATTTTTTTATTTAAACTTGCATTTGCAGTTTATTGACAAAAAAAAAAAAAAAAAAAAATTTTTTTTTCAACCCTCAAGAATTGATAGAATTAATTTTTCTTACACTCATCTAAATACATCCTAAAACAATAGAATTTTATAAGAAATTTGTGCAAGCCTTCCATTAAAACATGTTTCTAGACATGCAGTATGAAATTTATACTGTTGTTTTTAATTTTCTTAACTAATATTTTCTCCTACTTCACATGAGGATGATCAGATCAGAGTAATATTCTTATTAAAAAAATGTCTGCCAATCTGTTATTCTGACCTAGCCTGCAATGCATTATAAATGCTGTCATGAAATCAAAGTAAATTTTGACTTTTCTGTTTATTCTTAGAAAATCAAACCTGAAACAAGTACCGTTGGACAACTATTTAACGAAGTCACCAAATCACTAAAAAAAGGTTCATTACATAAAAAATTTTCTCAATTATAAAAGGAAAAAAAAGTCAGAGCAGTTTTATTTCACATTAAGTATTTCCACTTAAAAATTGCATCATTCGCATCTTCATAGACACATTTTTTGTTAAATGTTTAAAACAAAAATCCATTATTTTTAAAAATATCTTTTCATGATTCTTAATTATGGTTGATAAGCTATTTAGGGGGATACTAAAACTTAAAGCAATATTCTTTTTCTATATGCCGTTATCCACTACATCAAGAATTTTTTAAAAATGATAGTTATCAACCGAAAGCATCATTAAGTCAAAATACAGTAACACAAATAAGATACCAGTGGCAGCAGAGAAATTACAGAAATTTCTTAATTACTATATCCACAATAATAATCTTACTTACACAGAACTTCATAGAAGCATAAAAATCATCAACATAAATAATGATATATTTTCCTGTGGGAATTTTCAACTACTCAAGACATAAAAATGCATACACTCCATTTTGCTGTTCACATTATGTGAAAACCCCGGTAATTATACAATATTACTAGAAAAACAAGAGTAATAATTATACTCCAACCGTAACTGAAGTCCCTGAATTCAAAGAAGCTGTTGAGAACCTGACCACAATTTAGAAAAAAGAAAATTCAGTCCTAATATATTCAGATACATGTTTTGTTTATGTTAATAAAATCACTACATTTTGATTTCCTAATTAAATCAGTTTAAGACAATAACATGGTTAATTTTATTATTCATAAAAAAATTTAAATTAAATTCAGGTAATCACATAGATACACACATTAGGTGATTAAACAGCAAGAACAAATTACTAAGTATTTTTTTCCTCTACTCCCACTTTGATAATTTTAACAGTTCTTCAGACCTCCCCAAACCCAAAAGCATAGTAAAAAATTTTAATAAAACCCCAATTCAACACAGGTCTATATTGTGACAAGCATTTCAGACAGAATTAGAATAACTCATCGTAATCTTTCCTTCCACGATGATTTCTTACTACCAAAGAAATTTCTTACTTCTAAAGAAAGAGAAGAAAATTTTTAAATGGATACACAGCACTTATATACAGTACTTAAGGGAGGGTAACAGAGAGGTTTGTAAATGAATTAAAGATTGCTTATTCACACTTATTTCCTTAGTCACACTTTTAATTCTTTACAAATCTTGAATGATTCTAACTTTCTTGGGAATAACTGCAACACATAAGAATATTCTTCAAAATTTACAAAAAGTATACTGAGTCACTTATAGAATTCTTATTTTAGTAAATCATACACGTTTTAATTTTAGAAGGAAAAATAAAAAACTCTGAGAACTTACAGAACCAGTTAGCATATCATACATCAAAGCACCAAGACTCCACCAATCAACAGCACGCCCATGGCCACTCTGTGTTAATATTTCTGGTGCCCTATAATGTAAAATTTATTAATAGAACTTAGATGAAATTTCAACATCAATACTTTTAAAACAACTGATTAGAATATAGAGGAAATTATCACAGAGAGGATGACACTAAATTACAATGGCTAAAGTATGTAAAACTATGTGTAGTAACTTACATGTACTCAATAGTTCCACAAAATGTGTGAGTAATTGTGCCATCTCTAATAGATTCTTTACAAAGACCAAAATCAGTCAATTTTACATGCCCTATAAAGGAAAAAAAAAAGCATACTATAAAACTCATTTTAACTGTGGGGGGGGGAGAAAGAAAAAGGCCAATTTTTCATTATGGGAAATCAGTGCATACAGTTACAGTAATACTTTCCCTAATATTATAAAATTGAATATAGTGAAAATAATATAAACTAACAAACATTAAAATAAATCCTTTTAAATATTTAATTAGGATTTTAATTAAGGTATTTCCACAATGAACTTATTTTATGTTAAACCCTTAAAGATTTAACATAATCAAAAAATTTTACACATAATATATGATTTACTGACAAATAGTCCCAGTGTGATGTACAGAAAGTGCCCTTTCACTTGACTAAAACTGTCCCTTCATTTATGTATGTATACAGCTCCTTTTCAAAATAAATGTGAATACTAATTTATAGATACATGTATACCTGCCAACTTTGAGAAACTGGTATTAGTAAAACTCTTTACTTGGTTGACTTTTAGTGACATAACTGTAATAAAACTTGAATGTATTTTTTTTTCTAAACAAAATTATAATCAATAAAATCATTATGCATTTATTATACATAATATAAAATAGCATCAATATGGCCTATCAGAATTAAAAAATTTAGATTGATTAATAAATTAAATTTTTTAATTAAACTTGATTCTAGAAAACCCCACATTTTAACTTATTTCACGCTGAATATCTATAACATAACAGCAGAAAGAGATCTTTATACTGATTATTAATATTGGTTGTGATAATACTTGTTGGAATTTTACTAAATAATATTAATTTCATCATAAAGTACTATATTCTTTTAAATCATTAATAATTAACTACTGGCATAAAAACTAGCAATATCAGGTAATTATGTTTGATCAATATATTTTAAAGAAAAAATAAATAAGGATTATTTTTAAAAATAAATAAAACATTAATCAAGTATTATAGAATATGGTTATTTAGAAGTTTAAAATATATTTCTATCAAAGATTATTCACAATTTAAAAATTTTCCTATTCTCAAAAACTATAGATTATTTCACTCAGCTAGTATATTATCATATCAACCCAGTGTAGGCAACACCTGCTAGAACACAAGGCCTGAGAACATACATCAGCAAAACAGCTGATGTCACAAGTTTGAGTCGGTTCAAATTTCCCGGCATCAGTGTTATAGAATGTACTCGATGTTTAAAGTAACATGCAATGTCCCAGTTTGGACACTTTGATGTCAAACTCTAGCTTTGTTTATTCATAGATCTATATAAACAAAACCTCACCCTTAAGTCAATCTCACTTTTAATTTTATCTTCATACATTTGATTACTGTTTTTAAAAATGTAAGCAGAATTTCTGTTCCTTTGTGATATCAGTAAATGGACCCAATTTCATTTTTAAACTTACTTAAGTTTGCATCATTACAAATTCAAAAACCGTAATTTTGCATGTATAGTCTGCACCATCCTATAGTCTGGGAGTGAATTTTATTTAAAAAATTTCATAAATCATCAGATAGTCCACACCACTAGATAATCCGCTGACTATATGTGCAAAAATATGTATTTTAGTATGACAATATTGAATAATTTTAAAAATAAAAACCTAAGTACAGTAGTGTGCTGAAAAGTCTGGGTTAGACTCAATTAATTCCACCTTTAAAATTTGAAATCATTTCTTCTGCCATAGCCTCAGAGACTAATTTTAACGGAAGAAACAAAGTAGTGTACATTTCTCTGTTTGAGAACCCAGCTATGTAAATAGTCTTCTAATGCAAGCCATTGTGTCTTTCCATAACGATTGGACCACTTTCTTCATATTTTTAATGTTTCCTTGCACCAATTCCTTACTGTTTTCTCGTCGACCTTCTGGATTACTTTCAACTTCAAATCAGCAGTAAAACTGCGATGATGTTTTAAAGAATAATGAATGACCAATATTACTACAAATAAAAATCTTTGAAATCAAAACACTATGTTACAATTGATCCTCGTGGTGAAATGACCTTCGACCCTCAACCTTCAATCTTGAACCCATCCACTCGGTGCTGTCAATCGGAGCAGTAAATAGTGACAAACAATATTTTCCCATACTCCAGGACACAATTTAAGATAGCGCTACTTGCTACTACCGATTCTTTCTGCTTTATGGGTATTATATTTAATTTTCATGGTTTATTACCAATACAATGTTTTCTTGACGTCTCGTGAGTCGTGCTTTTGTTTACATTTGATCATTAGCCATTCATGCAACATGCCTCCCTCCCACCTTGTCTGATTTTGATGATTTGAGCAAAGAATAACTAGTAGATAGTCCACAGCTGAAGAAATTTGCATTTTAAACACAGATAGTCTGCGGACTATACGTGCAAAAGTACGGTGTATGTTTTTACCAATATGTTAAAAATCAGCATGATTTTATTTTCCTCAAGTGTTATTTTAAAAAGAGAAAATTATATATCTGAAGTAAAACAATAGAATCAAAATATAAATTGGATTTTAATAATGTTCATTAATACAGGCATGAAAGTAGACAATGACAAAAAAAGCTGAACTTCTCCGGGTGGTGTTGGGGGGAGGGAGATGTACAGAATATGATTACATTTTCTCATACCTAACTCTTTTTCACAATATGATTCAGTACTACATACAGGAATGTGGCGCTCCTTCAAGCATTTTGGACGAATTTTCGTAGCAGCCAAAATGTAGATTTGGGGCAGGATAGTGTTTTTGTAGCAGTTACACTAACAATTTAAAGGATAAACCGTAGTTTTTGAGGAGTCTGCCTAATAATTTAGAATGATTGGTTGGTAGCATTTGGAGGAACCAAATATTCAATAATTGCTGATATGGTTTGTTGGTTTGGTACATGCACTATATAGTGCATAAAGAAAGAGGGGAGATAGTTAAAATTACAATAATAAAAATATATTGTATGTTAAGGAATACTTTTAATACTTTTTGGATTATCTATTGGGTTAATAGATAATCCAAAATCTATCCTTAAAACCAATAGATAATCCACCAATAGATAATCCTGTTTGGATTATCTATTGGTTTTAAGGATATTCCTTTGGTGTTTAAGCACCTGCATTTTAACTGTATTTATGCGCAGTTTTTTCATAGATTCTTTTTACAGAAACTTTTATTTACGTTGTTTTAGCTCCTTTATCCCTTTTTATATTTTTTCTTTTTTATAAGGTTTGCAAGAGGAACTTAAGTGTTAAACTAATTTTTTTCTACATGCTCATGCAAAACTTTTTTTAACATATTTTACTGGAGTATCACCTTCAAGAAGTGATACATAAGACTTCTACCACCTAACGTTCTTCTATGAATAGGTTATCCAGGATGGTCGCAAGAAGTGCACTACAATATTACCTGACTTATAAATTATTTTAGTAAAATAACTGCATTTAAACTACATTATTCCAAATTACCTAAATATAATTAAAAATTGAAAAATAATGAGACAAGATGAAGACTTTAATGCTGATATAAACAATTTTAGATAAATTATAACTGTTACATTAAATAATTAACTATTCAAATATTTTAAAAATATTAAAAATTATTTTCCTTTAACTTTTTTTTTTTATTTCGCTGTCTAGTGTTTGAAATAAATGGACATTTTTTTATAGTGCCGATCTCTGATGTAAAATCGTCTTTTCGATATTATGACAATATTTAAGGATACAAGGTATAGTGTTCCCAAAAGCTATGTTCCAACATGCAAACATAATCTTTCCGATTTTGCGACTTGTAGTAAGACCGTATGGACAATAAAACGTCCTTATATATGAGCGTCGAACGATGGCCGAATATATAGAGCGCTGCTCTTTGGTATCCAGTATTCGCGGGTTCGAATCCCCCTATTGGCATTGATATTTGTAGTTATTCGAATCGGCTTTAAGCAGTAGGTGACAACCTCATTGTTCCTCGTATAGCGAAATAGTAGACCGTAGTACCTCAATTGATATTTGACCATCATCTTTCCGATTTTGTGACATTGCGAGAGGAACATGCGGTATATCAGTGATCGGCAATTTATCTACATCGCGAAATCGTGTATTCCGTCCTTAACTGAAGAATCTTCATGCCGATTATAAACACTGGAAATAAATCAGAGGAAGACGCACGGAAAGGAGGAAAACATCGGCAATTCACAAATACGGAACTCCGAGTTCAACTGAGAGCGGCTGAGTGGGGTCTGCGTCAAGATATTCTTGTGACACTATTGTACACTACTATAAAGGCAAAGTTGTATTAAGATCCGCGTCCGACTAGTGCAGGAAATTTTTGTTGTGACATGTTTGTCCATGCTCACTTCGAACCAATTTTTTTTTCGCTCCATTTCAAGACGGTAAAGTGCGGAAAAACGTAAATGGACGTTACAAAATAAAAATTTAAAAAAAAAATAATAAAATTAATCTGAATATTCCGTACTGCCCTAACATTTCCATATTTTCCCGATCAGTGGACACCCTGATTACCAATTTTAATAGACTGCTATCATTACGCTACGGGAGCAATCGGAGAGAGTGCTGGATAGCTGATTTCCCAGAAGATGAAAACTGGTTTCAAGGGATGATAATCTCACCAATACACAAATTTCTTTTCTATTTCGAAAAATTTACAAATGGCAAGGTGATTTTTGAAAAGGCAGAATTTATTAAAAGAATTGGAAATTCACATACATGTGCAAAACGTACGAAAAAAAGGCGGAAATTGGCGATGCAGAAATCGGCTGTAGAAATCAAAGAAATGAAATTCCACCAAACTGCGGAAAATTTCTATCCTTTTTTTAAATTCATGTTTAGCCATTTAAATTAATTTTTTTTCCTTCCGCAGCATCGATGGTACTAATTTTATGTTAATCTTTTTCACTAATTTCCGTCATAAATTCTTGTAAACACAGACGCTCTTAGAAGTAAAACACGGTAATCCAGAATAAAACGCACGTGCAAACTATTTTCTCGATGGCCGTTAAGTACAGAATACGATACGTACGCTGGCTACGACACCGCTAGTAATAATGCTGCCGCTTTTCAAACCTGGAACCCATAAACATAACGCGATCGTTATTTGATCCTGAAAGAATAGCCTCGACTTGCTATAGTACGTTGAGCCAATCGGAATGGAAGTGAATCAGTAGTCATATCTCCGCAAGCATACATCTAAGCGAAAACACGCATTAGAAGATACTGATTTCGACCAGGATTGGAACCCCCCCCCCATTTTTCAATCACGATTTCTCGATGGATTTTCATCAATCTCAGAAACAGTCCTAAAATCTGTCAAAAAAGCGGAAAACTTTCATGCCTGTTAATAGCTTTTATCATCATTACTGTTAAACTGTATAAAATTCTGATTCATGGCATCGAATATGTCTAAAAAAACAATGTATAATCTTAATTCTTGTCACTTATAGGCATATATGTTTATTTGTATTAGTAAATAATTTTTATTCTGAATTTCAACACTTTATAAAAATAAATAACCAAAGACAGTTGTTAATTTGATATTTGATTTACTTGAGGATATATATTTTTTTTAATCGAAATATTTTTGTCCTGGACACGATAGTGATTATGTTGGTAATTTTATTGCATGGATTCACAAATGTTAACAAATTTTGTGCATTAAAGTAAATAACTTAATTGAAAGGAAGCAGGAGGAAATAAAGCTTGTGTATTACTACAGAAATGTTTAATTATTGTAGCTTTTCTGTAATTAAAACACCAAAATGTATTTTTGCAAAAGAAATCTACTTCTAGTACAGAAGAAAGTAAGAGCTTAGATGAGAGTAATTTTAAAAAATCTATTTGGGGAGGGTTAATAAATGCAGTACTTAATTTGTAGTTAATGTTATGCTTAGTTATATTATTGTTAACAATTTATTTTCTGACTTCAACATTTTACAAAAATAAGCAATCAGGACTTGTTGCAAACTTTACAATTTATTTAAGAGAAATATTTTAGACTGTGAATGTTTTGGTGAATATAATGATTATGTTTATAAATTTTTGTTACATAAGTCCATCAGTATTATGCTAAAACAGTTAAGTATCATGAAGACACAGTATCCCAAATATTGTCAAAACATCGAAAATTTTTATTAGTACAAATTATAGTTCTAACCTTTTTGTACACAATTTCAAAGCTAATCAATGTTTTTAAGGATTTTATTAGCAATAATAGTTTGAAGAGTCATCTGATTGCAAAGAGACCTTTAAATGTGAGTGTGGCATTCAAAATATGTGAAGTTATATAAAGAGAAAGATCAATGATATAAGTTTAATATGCACATAATTATTACTTTAAGGGCTTTTTTTTTTCACAAATGTTTTCTTTAAAAAATATTATATTGTGTTGAATAAGGACAAAAAAGTATAGAATGTAAAACTTAATACATTACAAAAAGGAAGGTTTATGTTAAATTCTGTATCTGCCATGTTAGTCTTTAAATATATTTTACATTCTTCTATTTACTGATGCTTGTAATAATTATGTATCCTATATAATAAAAGTTTGTTGCATATGTGTTGTTATGTTTGTAAACATATTTAGATTTTATACTACTGATATAAAATAATACACTATCGCATAAAATCTTAAAAAGTAGTTAGTATAAGAATTTGTAATTTTGTTATATACAATCTTAAGTTAAAAAATATTAAATCTAACTGTAAAATTATTGAAATTTTGGGTTATCCATATTGATTATTCATTTCAACATCCTATATATTATGTAGTTCAAAGCTATTGCTTTTTGTGTTAACAATTTATTTTTAAAATTATTTTTCTATGTATTTGTACAATAAAATTGTATGTTACAATTGAGCAGATCAGTTACGAAAGTAGAAAAAAATTTTATGTGGAAATTAAAATTTAAAACTGTAAAAAATATTAATACAAAGTTAACTGCTGCTACAAGACAGCAACTATTCGCTGCGCTACTCGAATTTCTGAAGTCACATTTCGTGGCGAGGCCTTGTGTTCTAGCAGTTGTTGGTGTAGGCCACCACAATAAGTATTACACAATTTTTAGCTTTTCTTTTATTCTAATTGAAATTCTATATCAAATTTATAATTTATATTAATTACACCTAAAAATTTAAATTAAACTTAATTTGTGTTAGATAGCACATTAAATTGTGCACAGCTTATCACTACATGTCTGTATAAGAGTATGAAAATAATTCTTAAATCATGCTTTTAAAAAGTCTCTTGATAAGTTCATATCTTTATAACTCCTCTTCAAAAAATTTTTTAATTTCATTTTTGAAGATTTGGTTCACATTTTATAAATGTAAATTAAGATGTATGGCCTAGAATAGTATGAAATATATGTTCCTTATACTTTTATTTAATATCAACCAAATGAAAATTTAAAAAGAACTAATAATAAATTAAATATATTTTCCTTTTTAAGTCCTTTATATTTGATTATTACAGGATAAGTTATTCATTCGCTAAATTAATTGCTCATTAAAATGAGCATTGAAAAATATTCATTATAATTTAACCACTATAATAAAAAAGTATTTCAGACAACAGATATTATCTGCACTGCATTTTTTTTAAATTTGAGAGCAAAAATGTGTTGCCTAGAAATAATGCCATATTCAGTGGTTGCTGTTACTACTGCCATGTCAATTGTATAACTATCTTTTAACAGTTAGGAAATTTCTGTTGAAACTACATTTTTTAATTTTCATGATACCGAAAACCATAAAAATTCTCTGTCTATATGTAAGATAAACTAAAACCAATAAATTTTATGGATACTGTGTAAAAGTTGGTGGGTATATACATGTAAATATAAATTTAGGCTATAAAACACATGTTAGTGGTTTTAATACTCACAGATAAATTATAAAATGCCCTTAAACCTTCTGACTACTAATCCCACAATTTCCACAAGCAACAGAAATGTAGTAAGTTTTTATCATTCTGCTATATCTGTGGGCAAGCATTAGTTACCTAAAATTTCTGATGTTTGCCTATATATGATCACATATATAATTGATTTTACTGATTCCTTTATTTATGTTCTAAACCAGAGTTAAAAAAAATCTTTGTAACAAAGGTATATTGCATATATAAACCCCTAATGAAAATTGATTTCATTAAGTAATAAAGAAAAATAGGCAACTATGTTGTTAAAAAAGATGCAGTCAAAGTATTAAAAAAGAATTCCAATATTTTAATGACAAAACTAACTGCATTACAATGTAATTTCCTAAAATATTTTCCTATTTCAAAATTATTTTATTTCGTAAGTCCTTTAAAAAAAAATAAATAAATAAAATAAAATAAAAAGATTTAATGTCATTAAAATAAATTTTACAATTGCCAATAAAATTAATCTCTCTAAAATATTTAGATCTTACTGAAAAGCACACTTTGAAATTCCACAGATATTTAAAAAAGATACGCATCTAAGACAATATTAGTTTTCTTAAGATAACCAATATCTCAACTGAAAACTTAAATGCTATTACATAAAACTAAATTCCTTAAAATTTTTTAAGGATCTAGTGTATGAATACAATTTAAAGAGGTGGTAAAACTAACCATTAGAAATGATTTTTAAGAAAAATAATTAAATTTTAAGATGGAATATAGGCACGCAATATTAACAGTAAAGGCTTTTAAAAGGAAAAAAATGGCAATGAGAAAATTAGAACAAATAAAAATACCTTCAGAATCTAATAGGATATTTTCAGGTTTAAGATCTCTGTAAATAATACCTTCTTGATGCAAATGCTGCAATGCGAGCAATATTTCACTGAGATAAAAGCTGTAATCATAAAAAACACCTTCATCAGTAAAATTAAGATAAATCATATAACTTTCAAATAATATAACAGTTTAAAATATTCATTCAATTTCCCTTTCAAGAAATGCACAAAATGATAATTTTATAAAATTTTATATAGTTCTTCCTACTTTTTAAAATAGTTTTTATGGTTTTTAAGGGAGCAATTTCACAAAAGAATAAAATTTTAAAATACAGGGTATATAAAAAAGAATAACCTGATTTTGAGCTATTGATAGTTATAAAATATAAAAAGAAATATAAAAATGTAATAGAACAAAAGGCAAAAAATTCACTAAGTACTAAATTTTCATCAATAGTATTACAAATGTTCTATGTACCTACGTCCAACAGCATCTATAACAAGATAATAGCTAAATTTGTCCTATACTTTTTATAAGGTCATAGTACTGACAGCAGTAACTATTTCTAATATCCTGTATAGGCATTGCATCATTGAAGAATTTTGTACATCTGTGTGTATAACTATGTAAAAAATAAAAATACTAGATGCTTTGCACCCAGTCTTTGCCCTGGGTATTTTAAGTTCTCAAATGAAAGGTTGTCTATTTATATCATCAGGAGTTTTGTTAAAATTGATTGAACTGAGATTTTATATTTTATAAAGTATGGAAGACATTTTAATACTGTCAGTGACCTTTTGGCAGCATAAAAAAAAAAATGCTTGGAAAAACTTGGTAACTATCAATTAAGTTATCCTCAATGAATAGATATGGTTATATCAGACACTCTTCTTGGAATAAATAAAATGTATTAAAAAATTTTGTAAATAAAATGTAAACCATGTTTAGTTAATAAAATAACCAACATTATTTGCTAAACAGAAACCTTAAATGTCATCAAAAAACAAAATTTTCAAAAGGCTAATTTTGAGTAATTTAAAGCATTTGGTTACCAAATTCTCTAGAAAAAAATTAACTACGAAAATTTATCAAACATTAAATTTACTGATTTGAGATGCCAATATTTTTTAAAAGAAAAATTAGTTCTCTACATATATTACAAAAAAGCAATTACTCATTAATATAATGAACTGTAAATCTAATTACCATGCTGTTTCCTCCATAAGCATTATTTCTCTTTCTAAATGCATAAACAACTCTCCACCACTTAAAAATTCTAAAATAAGATACAGCTTTCGGCCAGTTTGAAAAGCATAGTGAAGATCAACAATAAAAGGATGCTGTAATACGAAAAAAAAATTTTCAATCTATATATCTTAACATTCTTAATAATAATAAAAAAGAGCAAATAATTTTGTTTTTGATACACATACACACACAGTCCAGCCCTATATATATATACATATATAGGGCTGGACTGTTTATTCACATATTGTCAAACATTGATACCTATTGCAATAACAATATTTCAAACTTTGCAAATATTATGTCCCCCATCAGTAATACTGTTTTTCAACTCTGTACAATATCATAAACTTCAATCCAAAATAAATAAATAAATAAATTTAACATTCTGCATATTTTAAAACAAATCAATGTTTTTTTTCCAGTTATTGCATTTGATTGATGTCTGATTTATGTATTTACCTGCACACTTGATACAAACACAAGCCAGTAAATCTACTTTTGAAAATCATCTAGTTCCTGTCAAAGTATTAAGTAGTTAGTATAACTAAATATATCCATATGATTCAATTGGGGAAAAAACAGAAATTTCACTTTTCATATTTTGTAGAGATGGCCACATTCAGTTTCTGCAAATGCTATTGGCTTGTATCTCCTGAGATACATCAAAAACATTCTTATTTACAGCTTGGTCACACTAGCAATTTAATAAACCAAAATCGGCCCATTTGGCTGTGAGGCCTTCCAGGCATATCACAGTGGTTGGCAGACTGCAAGTACTGAACTGCTGAATCCAACAGACCCCAACTAAAGCACCCTGATTGCACCAATCATGCCCTGGTGCCATAAGTGAGTGACCATGACGACATTGACTTGTAAATTTTCTTGCTGTTTTCTATAGTAAAGTACCGTTTTGTGTACCTTTTGGCTTTTTTTTTTTTTTTTTTTTAATTTTTCATTTTCCAATAATTTGGGTATTGTATCATTCGCTACTTTGCTCTCTCTCTCTCTCTCTCTCTTTTTTTTTTTTTTTTTTTTACTGTGCGTAATGTTTTGTCTTGTTTTATGTTTATAAAAATAAAAAACTGAAAAAATGCTTAATAAAAATTTCTAAATTTTATAAAATTTAAAAATATCTTTTTGTTAGTGTTGTCACTTTTTGTTTATTTTTATTTGCTGTACCAAGTTGCAACTTTTTACTGTCCCCATTTTTATTATTGTAATACTTTTTTATTATTTCTGAACTTCATGTTGTTGAATCCATGCATTGCTGTTAACCATACCAAATGGTCATTGTCAAGGTTACAGTCTAATTATCCCCTAATTAGACAACGCGTTGGTTACTCGTAATTTTTTATGAGAACGTCCTCACCTCCTCGTGAGCTGGAGTGTATTAAATTTTTGTTTGGATCACCTTTTACCTAGAGGCTTAAATTTATGTTTTGATCTGCTTACGTTCGGAGGTTAAAGTGAAGACCTTATACTTTGCTAGGTACTCCACTGAACCCAATTACCTTGACCTTGAATTGAGTGACTGAATCAGAGTTGCAATCAAAAAGAGAGAATATAGAACAGGACTAGATACTCTAGCGGACTTCATAATAATGACACCAAAATTAGTGAAAGTCACACTACCACAAATTCCCCCAGCTACAATTGTAGCAGGAGAAATTTGTGGTAGTTGCATCTTTCAGGCAGTATACATATGGCAGTGATAAGGCAGATGTTCGTATTTCTGGATAGCTTGATCACAATAGCAAGTGACAAGTGCACATAGTTTGCTCGTTCCCATCTTTTATTGTGTAATCATGAAAGTTTATGGTGTTTTGGGTGAATATCTAAATATAAAATGAATGTTTAGAATCACATTGTCTAAATTATCATAAAATATAACAAAAAGTAAAGTCTGGTAATTTTTTTTTTTTATTTACTCACAGATGAAAACTGGAAAATACCAAATGAAAATATATTGATATGCTATTTATGTGTGCAGCTTCTTCAAAGGCTACTTTTAATTTATGGGGCTATTTGAAATGTCCCTTTGCTCTATAATATTGCAATTTGAAGTAATATGGAAATATATCAATATTTGAGATAGTTATTGGAGATTTATTGCTAGATTAAATTTCTAATATTATTCAGCCCTATATATGTGTGTGTGTGTGTGTGTGTGAGTCTTATTATCCCCTAACACAGACAACTAAAATTGAAATACCTTTTTCTCAGCTTTAAATAATTGAAATTTTTTTAAAAATCTGGTGCAAACAGACAGCTATTCTTATTCACGCAAAATGAAATAACCCTTATGGCAATTACATAAATATAATTTTAAAGTAGCTCTGGCATGATGCTTGCTTAAAATGAGTTTTTTTATAATACATAAAATTTAACATTAAAAGAACACAACTTATCCTTTCAACTACTTTAAATTTATAAATTAATGAAAAAATGTTTAAGATCAATCTATCATACTATTCCATAATGACTATTAATGTCTTTTTTTACTAGAAATGATAATATTTATATATATGCTTTTATTTCACTTCTATAAAATATAAGCTTTAAAATATTTGTACAGAAAAACATTTTATCCCACAATTATCAAAATAACTGTATAAAGATACTCTATAACAGTGGTGTATGCAAACCTTAGTAAGAAGATGAGAACAATTTTGTGGGCCCCCACATTGAAAGAAATTTGACAATAAAAAATATATGGATACCAACAAAATGCTAAAATAGACTGTATTATTTCTAACAGAACTGTTTTTTCAACCCCGGGGTTGTAAACAAATGTCATGCAAAAGGGAAATCATAAATGGAGATAGTTGCCATACCATAGTAGTATATAATCATGATACTCCTATTATACCTCTAAATTTGTAACTCAGTAAAGTTACTACAGGGTCCATACAGTTTTTAAGGAGTGAGTACTATGAGTTAAGATGCATGCTCTCTAGAGATATGCCAACACTTTAACTATTTGAAATTAAAAATCTTAAAACATATGGGGGGAAAAACCTCTCTATTTGCTGCTAAAAATTATCAGCATAAAAGTCTACATATACTTAATCTGATTAAATAGCATATTGATAAAAACTTAATACCCAAAAAGAATCACTTAATTGAAATCTATAGATTAACAACTTACTTTTACAGCTTCAAGAATATTTCTTTCAGCTTTTGTGTGTGCAGTATCTTTTTTATTCTTTACAATACTTGCCTACAGAAACAAATAAACTTAACATAAATTTATAAAAACACAAACACAAATTTTAAAACTAAATAATATGCTGTGTGATGAACAAATTACATGAAATATATTAAAAGACTATACCTTTCTTAAAACTTTCATTGCAAAGACTTTACCAGAGTCTTTACCAGTTATCTTTCGTACTTGAAATACCTAAATTAAACACAAATTTGTTATGAAAATAAATAGAACAATTTATATTATTTAGAACAATAAAAGATACATTAAAAAAGTTAAATGCTTGTTTTCTGAAGTACAAACTAATGATAAAACTTATGTACATTCAAAGTAATAAGTAACTTTTTAAAAAATTCATGAATTAATAAACTTCTAATGCCGCATGTCTGTACTAGAGTAATGAAACACTTATTGGTACTAGGCTGCAGCTGCTATGTTACAATAACTTATTTTTTAAAAACAATAGAAATTTTAAATTGACTAATATATAAAAAGAAAAATTTTTATTGATTGTTACAAAAAACAGTTTAGTTAACATTTCATTAACAATAGTCTTGTAGAAGGTGACCGTCATTTAATATACTTAATCATATATATAATTTGATAAACAAGTATTTTTTAAAAAATTAGACTTACTTTTCCATATCCACCTTTTCCTAAGACCTTAAGGAGTTCAAAATCTTTTGGTCCGGTTTTTCCAGATCCAACATCAAATTCAATGTCAGTTATAGGTACATTTTCAATATCATCTGATCTAATTTTTAAATTATAAAAACTGTTAGTATTATTTATGAAAAACAATATAACTAAGAATTATCAAAAAACTATTAAAAGTTCAGATTATGAAATTATTGGTAATAATTATCATATAACAGATTGGAAAAATACTGCAATATTATCAACAATAAAAAACATACACATAAAAAACTGTAATCAAAATTTTGAGATTTTTCAAAATATGTTCAGCTTTATAAGTATTGTAGTACATACTGCCTAAATATCCATTCATAATAAATTTACTTTTTGGATTAAATTCTTTAATAAATCTTTTATACTAGTCAAATTTAGAAGTAAAATTACTAGTCTTAAATGTAGGGATGAAATAACAATTTCACTAAATACTGGATACTTAAGAGTTTTTTTGCATACCAGGTATGGATATCTCGTATTAATCTGTTATATTGCAATACTTAAAATATAAATGTAAAAATATATTTTATTACTTTTCTACATAATTAAAAAAATAAATTACAAATATATTTATACATAACTGTTAAATATTTAAGCATATCAAAACAAATTTTTTAAAACAAATCCATAAGTTTTTTTTTTAATTTATGTTTTTGTTAATTTTAAGTCGCTTTTAGATTTGAGTTAAATAATTACTGGAGATTAATAAGCAGATAAAATTCAATGACTCAAAATATTCATACTAAAGTTACATTTTTTATCATATTTAATTTTATATGGGTGCGAAATAATATTTTCAGTTATAATGTATCCTAAACACAAAATTTCAACACTTTTAGTTATTCATTTTGGGGTCTTCTACAGAGTTAACATACAGTCTACTGAAATTTTCCATTACATAGTATGCAGATTACATTGAAAACAGGAAGTGCACAACCAGACATAATAACAGTCCAAAGTACCAGATTACAACATTCTATTGACTAGTAATTTTTTTAACTGTGCCCTATTACATTAATACACATCGAAATTTTTCATTATATAGAGTGCAGATTGGGATCAATGGAAGTGGTGCATAATTCGACGTTGTAAATCGTAAATAAAAATATTCAACTTCCTATACCCAAATGTTCTTGAATTATGCAAGATACCTACATATAAGTATGTAGGTACATATGCCCATAACATTATAATTATTTTTGAAGTTTTTGACTGATACAACTTCATATCCAAAGTCACACTTCATTGATGAACAAATGTTCAATAATTCATGTTACTGAACCTTATATTAACCCTTTAATTACAACTACATTTGTCACCAAAAAAACTGCATATAAAAGAAGCATATTATCTAATACGAGTACACTCATTCTTAAAATCTTATTAAAGACTATTAGGCAACTTACTCAATAGCTGAATGTAAATCAACTTCATCTGGTACCCTCTAAAAAGAGAAAATCAGCAATTTTATAATTTTCTTAAAATAGATATAAGATGTTATAATACATAATTGTACAAAAATATAAGATTTAAAAAATTAAATAAAACTACACTCATTTGAAAGAAATTCAATCTAAGTAAAATAAAAGCTATATTAATAATGAAATTTACATGTAACAGATTTACATTAAACATTTTTAGATTTGAAGCAATGATCTGTTATTTTGCAGCATGAGTATTAATGAGACCAGGATCTACAGCTTACAGCTGATTTTGAGGAAGTGTGAACATTTATGCCCACAGTGTGATTTGGCCCTGTGGACTCCAGTACCAAATGGAATTTCCCTACCAATCTGCAATTGTTTGACAACAGTGCTTTCGAGGAAGCAAAGAGTAATAAATTCATCATTAGAATAGATTTCATTCATAGTGTTATTTCTTCCCAAATATGGCACTCAATGTAATGGGAGACTGGAAATTTCCTTTTGTGCAATCCCATATTATAACGAAGGACAAATAGGCATATTGATTTACAGAGGCCCTATAACCCATATACTCCTGAAGAATTGTCTGTTCAAGTACAAGGCAGAGAGAAGTATTGTAAAATAATTATTTTTAAATTATGGAAAACTATTGATTTTCTGAAATAAATTTTCTGCTGTATATTACTTATGTAAAAAATATATAATTTAGCTGTGTTATTATTTTATTATTTTCAGAATATATTAAAACATTTTTTAAAAAGTTAGAGTACCTTTATGGTTTAGAAAATATAATTTTTAAGTTAAATCCATCTGTTATATCCTATAACAATTTAAGAATACTTTCAATGTTATAAGTTAAAGTGTATTTTAACTCACCAATTTGAAATATTTTTACATTTATTTATTTACTTGTAATAATAGAATGAACACTTAGGTTGGATTTTTCAAAATTTATTGAAATGAGCACCAAAATGCTGACAGCTGATTTTCTGTTGTATTATAATACTTTTCACCTTGATTATATTAAATAACTAATGTAAAAATCAATCGCAACAATTGATAATGTCAATATTTGAGGATGATTACCAAGAACTTGGCTTATTGAACTTAGTCTTTTGAGATCTAGTTTCTTGTAATTAAAAATTAGAATATCTATTTGTTCCATTAGAAAATGCTTTTGTCTGTATAGAATTTATAATCTGCATACAATACTTTTCAACAAAACATTTACTGCATAGTAAAAATTACTCAAATTGTAGATTAATAAAAATTATATAATTAAACAATGTGAGAATATGAAATATTCAAATGATTTGAAGATAAAACATAATGTTGAATTAAATGCAAAATATATATTAAAAAAAAAAAAAAGATTTAAAAGAAATAAATAAATGAAATATTTCAGAGAATGGCATCACAGTACTAAAAATGTTAAAATAACCATCGTATGATTATAATGTTTAAAATAAAATTTCTTTTTACATTTTGAAATTGCCTGTAAATTTGCAAAAAAAAGCTCAAAGACCAAAAATAAGATATTTATAAAAAAGTAATTTATAAAAAAAAAAACTACTTTCATTTAACAAGAAAAATAAAAAATTTGTTTCGAGTTTTTAGTTAAGTAACTAGCAAATAGATGGCAATATTAGATAAAATCTCTGCAATTGGGATTTCAAGTATGCTGAACAGCTTTTTACATTTACCAAACTGATTTAATTTTTTTCTCTAATTTTTTATGATTGAATATTGCATTGTCACCAGAAATGAACCAATGTCAAATTCGTTATATGTAATATTTCCCTATATCAATATATTCATTTCAGACCCCTAGCTAGCCAGGAATCAGAAAATAGTAGAGGATTTATTAGAAAATATCAACTGACACACAAATATAACCGATTAAAAAAGAACCACCTAGAAAAGAATCAGGAAGTTCTGAACAAAATAAACCAATATTGATTTACACTACCCAAGAACTCAAACATACTTAATACAGCAAACTGTCCAAATCCATAAAAACATTGAAGATTTGTACAAAAGACAAAGAAAAAAAAATTGCAATTTAATATAGAGATAAAGACTGGATAATGTAAAAAATCTGACACCACAATATACAACCAGCCTTATCACAATTTATGGATATATCAATATATGAATGCAATGACCTTTAAAGCAGCTACTGGGGGATTTCCCCAAAAGGACACTGTGACCAAGGTTCTATTATATCCAATATAGCAATGCAAAAAATAATCTTTATTATATAACATAATCAAGCAATATACCTAAAATAAAAACATTAAAAAAAATTTTAAGCCTTTTACTTCAGACAAATTTACATTCTATAAAATAATTTTAAAATATTCAACATGAGGTGTTATGAAGAAGCAAGAAATATAAGTCAAATATTTAAATTTTTGTCATGCACTTTTAGTAACAATATGTAAAAAAATATTTTATCATTTTTAGTAACAAAAACACATATAGATCTGTATTTTGATGCAGTAATGAAACTATGTTTATCAATTAGGACCAATTAAAAAAATTATTTTATGTCTTACTAGTTACATTTTTCAAAACCGATCTACATGTGCCTGTAATCATAAAAATGGTTTCAAAATGTAGATAAATCAACAATCAGTTATATCAGATAGGCATTGTCAAATTTTTGCATGAAATCGAAAGATAGAAATCACAATGTTATATCAGAAATGCATATTGGAAACATATATAGCCCCTTGCATGAATGCTGGAAATTGGGAAAACAATCTTTATTTCTACTTTTTCATCATACATGTGCTTTTACTTCTGGGAAATCATAAAAATGATTTTACACAGGGTTTCAGCCCAAAATCTTAAACTGATTTAGCTATGTCAGCATTCATTAATATATCCCTGAATTGAAAATTTGGAAATCTGTGTCACAATGTAGCAAGTAACATCAATATTTTGTGATACATTAATACATCCTAATATTGATAAGGCCCAATCCTAATACTGATAAAGCACTTGGCCCTTAGGATTCAGACAGGGTACACCAACTAGGGTAATGTGGTCCTTTGAAAACACTTTTCTAGGCGACTAATTTCAGACAAATTATAATGCAAGTTTATGTAAAGAGAACTAAAGTACCTATAAAAATTAAAATATAGAGCACATAATTTAAATGTTAAATACTCTTAATTTTAAAAATGATCATGTTATTATTCCTAGCAATAAACTAGTGAAAAAGGATGAAAAATGTTGAAAATGAAATTAAAGAGAAAGCAATATGCTAAAATAAAAAAGATAAAATTAAATCTTGACTAGGATCAATTTGACCTGTCAAAAACTTTTCTATGGTATATCTGAATTATGGTATACCTGAATGAATCTGGCCATTATGCAATGCATAGCAAACAGAAAGACTATGGCATACAAAATATTAAATACAGCAGAAAATAGTAGCCAAAGATGGAATTGGGGATTAACTATGAATTTAAATTCCTTTAACCAATCATTTCCAATATTGGAAGATATAAGTAAATACTTTTACACATATAATAAATTTAAATTATGTCTATCGATTTTCAAGTGAAGATATACAGAACTTTTATTATGACAGATAATACTAATTAAACTGTGATAATGGAAATACTAAATCATCATTCAAAGCAACAGTCAGCTATTCAAACTTATAATTGAATATACAATTTGGAATAAAGGTAATAAATTTTATCAATGTGGATTTCTTTTGATAAGATTTTTGATCAGCCTATTTAATTATCCTTTTCTCACGGCAGCTTTCTAAAATCAAATTAATGGAAAAATTGCAATACACTTTAATAAAATGTTATTTCATTGTTATTTTAAGTTGAAATTTTTCAAATAGAATATAATTTACTTAAACTGTACAGGCAATATTAAATTTCTTTATTCAGACTTTCAATATATGACCTTTACCAGCAACTTGATAATGACTAAACAGATTAGAGTGTTATTTTCTGAAGGATCTTTATAATTTATAACTACTATGCTCATTCAACACTTCACTATATTTCTGACAATCTAAACAACAATTGTATCTTGACATTTATTTTTATTTTAGTACTTCATTCATTTCCTGTTATACCATGTTATCGCCCTTTAATATACAACTGTTTAGAAAGAACAAGATTCAGAAAATTTCAACTGAACAAAAATCTATTGCTTGAACATCCAATGGTGGGTACATCCCAATTCTGTAAAAAATAGTTGTTGATAAATTCAAAACTTCAGATAACTTTCAGAGAGATATATAAAATAAGCTGAGAGTCATAAGAAAATTAATACGAAATTTTTTTTTAAAATGATAAAATTTTACATCTAAAACACACTTAAAGATTTAATTATACACTAAAGTCAAATTAATTTTTCTTAGTAATTGATAAAATGTCAGCTAAACCTCATAAAACAAATATAATATTAAATATCATACAACAGCACAGAATGCATTGTGTAAATATTTAATGATTAACTCAATTCCGAGCATGAGGATCTAAAATATTTTTTCATGGTAGAAACATTAAATCCAAAACTTCATCCCAGTAATATTTACAGTATGCGCGTGTATAAACAAACTATCCTAGCATCAAAGTGATTGTTCATATAATTATATAATGAGGAAGCATTTGACAGGTTATGAAAGTGAAAAATGGAAAGTGTCAACATATGGATGAAGAAGGTAACTTGTCCACATGGCACATCGACCTACATCAGATATAGAACAAGGTCATTTTCTAACAAGTCCATTGTCAATGGGTCACTAAAATAAATTTAAGTTTCAATATGCCTAAATAGTTATGAAAAATAATAAATATTCAGGCATTAATTGTATATCTACAAACCAAACAATTGACAGTAATTATAAACAAATTTATCTACTCCAAATAAACAATCAACAAACATATGGAAGAAAATTATTCAACAAATACGAATAAACTACTATATTATAGGAAAACATAGATAGGAAAAATTAATTTAAATGGGAAAAGAATACCAGTTATGCTGAAAGAAAACAAAAATATGTGCAAATGTTAGGCTTACTTGTCCATCAACTTCAATAGCATCGTCTTCTGACTCTTCTTCAACATTATCAGTCTCATGTAATTCTAAATCAAATAGATCAGCCATTATAATATCCACACTTTACAAAGAAATAGTTAATAATATGTGTTGTACTAAACACGTGGAAGATATACGCAAAAATCTAATATAAATTTAGAATTTATGACGGACGAAGAGAGGAAAAGAGAAAACAAATACGCGTCTTGTTGAGTTGCAGTTAGCTAGCTGTACTTGCATTTCAACTGAAGTTTCCGTTTAGCAATTTCCACGAACAGCAACGTTATGCAATCGCTCGGGTTTAAAAACAAAACTATTTGTGTATAAATAATTTTCCACCCACATGAGAAAGATAAAATACTTTTAACAGAAATAATAACAGCTATGACTAAGAATAATTTTAAAAATAATATATCTTTTAAAATGAGTTTTAGTTAAAGCTCCAAATTATTTTTGGTCTAACGCAAAAACACTTCTTCGAGTTTATAGTATTTGCATACCTTGTTTATTAAATGTCCTTATCAAACAACGTAAAATAGAATCTTTTTAAGACATTCTTCTATTAAAATACTGGTCCATTTGAAAACCTGAAAGGGTCCCTTAAATTTATTTAATATTTTTCTTTAAGACTCATTATAGTATAGAGAGAGAAAAAGGGGTGGAGGAAAGAGAGATTACTCAATCAATAATCAATTCTATTGAATACGTTTTAAATGATAATTTCAGTTGGTAGTGGAGAAAATTTTGGTTTGAGAATGCCTAAATTTAATCTTTCCATAAATTTAATACCAACACAAAATATTATTCAACATTACTTTTCATCTTTGATGTACTAAAACATTATTGAGGAATCAAAAACATATTCTCTCGCTAAAGATGACAGGAATTAAATAAGAAATAAAACTTGGTACTTTAATCTAAGTAAGCAAGAATTATTATTCATCTTTGATTTCCTGAATTCTGTGTTGTAAAGTGAACTACTATATATTTATGTTCATAAATTAAAAAACGTCTTTAAGCGTTTTACCAAAGAAGTTTTTTCTCCTATCTCAGTCGTATGAAATTTCAATAATATTTTATAAAATTTTAATTTTTAGTATTTGGTCGCTTCAATATGCATATTTTTTTGGCGGAGGGGTAGCGGTTTGTAAACCAAAAATGTATGATGTACAATCAGTAAGAGATTCCTTTTACTGAAAACTGTTAACCATACTCTTTGATTGGTTTTTATAAGTATGTGTTATTTAATGACAGTATCTAAAATGCTGTTATTGAATTTCACATTTAAAGTTGAAGTAAATTTAAAAATAAATTCTATGTATTATAGACTTTTTTTAGTCATGGGTACTATGGAGTTCCAGACTCATGTCTCAAAATACAATGGACAACTTGATATCCGGAAGGGAAATCAGCTGTTTTCACCTTTTCTTCTCAACCAGGTGTGGCATAACAACGACATGGAGATATGAAATCTAGGTTTGTGACACTATAACGAAATGGGAGGGTCACTCCCTGATGGCTGGGAGATGCAAATTAAAATCGAGGCATATCGATAACCCACCTAAACTCCCCAACTAATTAGGGACTCACAAAATTAGTGATGTCATGTCCATACGATCTCACAGTGGAAGCTTTAAAAATGGAAACGGAACCTGCTCTCCGGGCTTTTGGCATTTTGGAATCGGGGTCTTTTTGAGACCGAATCGGTGAGAGAGCAGGGTGTCCACCCGTCTAGAGAGAGGAAAATTTTGGTGTGAGTTGCCAGGTGACTTAGTTTTTGCGGATTTTGGGCTGTGAGCCAAGTCCTGATTGTTAGACGACCAGAGTCTAAGAAAAGAAGGTTTCTCTTCCTTTTGCGACCGAGTTGCCAGAAAAGTATTAGGGAGTGATCAGCTTCATCTCGACAATAAGCAGAGGCAGAAGAAAGGGTTTCTACATGTGGTATCGGCAGTAGAGGAGCTCCATTCTGAGGATCATGTATATATTCATTGTATATACCCATTTCATCCAAGATAACTTCAATAAAGGAAATTTAATTTTACAGGTTGTCTCATGTGATCTCCTAAGCACCTGTGTGACCACTTTAGTCTAGGTGCTACATACGTTACAGACAATCAGACAATTTATGATGGCAGCGCAGAGATCTGGACCTACTAATAGACGATGACGATCCTGGTGATTGAATATATTAGATCCGAATTTTTTATGATGACAAGTGTCCTGATTTGTTTTGGAAAGAAAGCTTTCGTAGAAAAGTGTGGTATAGCGGACTTCAGAATTAAGCTTCGTCAGTTGAACTTTGAATTCTGGTGACTTCACTTTTCAAGCCCAGAATTTACGTCCATCATCAGTACCAGAAAGTGCAACAGGCAAGGTAAACTGGATTTTCGATTGTAGAGGTAAGATTTTATTTAGGCAAATTAAAATATTAGTCGAGAAATTGAAAAATATTTAGTATAGCTCTTAAGCTAAAAGTAATCTATAAAATCGAAATTCGTTTAAATTTGTTAGCTCTTTAGCTAAAACTCTTTCGAAAACATTCGAAATTTAAATAAGAAACTAGCCCGGCTAAATCTTCTGTGTTAAAAGAAAGCTGAAAAAGTTAATTAGTGTAGTAAATCTTGTATGAAAAAGGATTTACAGTATTTATAAAATTTTAATCTCTTATAAAAATTACACTGGTGTGCAAAACTTAAGCAACAGGTGGGTTTTTTGCCATAACTCACGAGAAATCATCTGAGAGACATGAAATTCCGAAATGAGGGAGAGTATTATATACGTAAAAGATGACGAAAGCATCGGCGCTGAAAAAGGGATACAATGCATAGGGTATGGAATCTAACAAAAACAAGCTTTATTGAACGCATAGTATCGTGACTCATGATTGTCTATCCAATAGGAAGAACAACAATCAGATGTTCCTTAATGTGGAATATGCCCTCCCATAACTGCAATGGTTGCTTCGCACCGTCCCCGCATACCCAGGACCAGCTGATCCAACATTTCTTGAGGTAGGAGTGCCCATTCCGCAATCAGCATCTGTTTGAGTTGTTGGGTGTTCTCCGGAGGATGTAAGCGGCCTGCAATGCGTCTCCCCAAAGCATCCCACACACGTTCGATGGGATTTAAATCGGGGAAGTATGCTGGCCAATTCATTCGAGTGATATCTTCACTTTCCAGTGATTAATCACGAAGTTGCAAAATAAGTTAATACCAATTATTTATCACTTAATAACTATTTAAGTCTTCCCGAATAAAGAGTGGACGGTAGAATAAGGAATGGCTTACTCATAGAAGCTTCTTCTCTGAGTAGACTTTAAACTGAAAAAAACGGACAATCTTTCAAACGGAAAAATATTGTTTCTGTTATGTGATGCACCAATATGAAATATAGGGAAATTTTGTGGGATACTAAAAATGTTTTGGGTCTATAGATTGTCTGAATTATAAGGAAATACATATGAACTGAAACATTGCAATGTTAGGTATGCAGGAGTACTACTTCAATATTATTAAAAACATTTAAAACATTTTTTAAAAATTTTGTTTAAAGATTTTGAAGGCAGTTTTTGTCATGTAATTTTAAAGTCCTTGTCGATTTAACTAATTAGCCTCCTACCCTGATGGGATTACGGCATTCATAATGCCATGCTGGAACATAATGCCATGCCTTCACAAGGAAGAGGGTATTTTTTCCTTCTGATCGAGTACCTTCTTTTATTAGTTGATCTCCCAGTAAAAGGAAATTCAGAGAAATTTTTCCTGCTTGTTCATTGATTAACACTAGATTTACGGACCGAGCCAATTTAAATCATTAAAAATTTGATCACTATATATATATATATATAAAACTTTAATATCACTTTTCAAAAATATATGTTGGTGTTTAGTTAAGCAACAAAATGTGTGTAAACTTTCATTCCTCTTCCCCGCAGACCCCTTCATTTCGCATTATCAAATGTGGTATACCTATTTTCACGGTTGTGAGCCAATTTGACTCATAGAATGTATATGAAAATAAATAAATATAGTAGAAAGTAAATATAAAGTATATAACGTATAGTATGAAGTAAATATAAAGAAGAAGTCGAGAACACTTCCATTCCAATGATAGAAATTCATGCTACTGATGCACAGAAGAATTGTCAAGTTCGACAATCATGCAAAAGAAACAGATGTAGAAGCCATTGTGCTAAATGTAATAGAAATGTTTGCAGAAAATGTGTTTCAAAAACAGATTTTATATGTAAAAAATGTTTTCCATGAATTTTTTGATAATAAACATTTCATTTAAATTAAATTGGAATTGTTTTCTTTGCAAAAAACTTCAATTTTCTTGTATGAATCAAATTGGTTCATTTCAGTAAAAATAAGTATATGATCAACATCCGTAAATCTAGTGTTAACAGAAAGATGTTGCGGGCATTTGTCAGATTCGAATTTGTTGACCAGAGATTCTAGCCAAAAACTCTAAACACCAAGTCATCTCGAAGTCTTACGTTTTTGTTAAAATGGAAAATCTTTCCGAAGCCATAAAATTATTCGAAAACGTTATTACTCTTGTGTTTCTCTGATCACTGTGCTCTAGTCCGTAATCGTGATGCAGAAAGCTATTGGGTATTATCTTAAAATCTTGAATGAACAATTGCTTCAATCGTTGTTGTTTTATCTTGTTTCCATTCTTTGGAAAAAATGATTGTTGTTTTATACACTAATAGATTAGTGTATCACATCGAACTTGAGTAAAACGAAAGCAAGATAACAGCTACCGGTTTCGTTGAACTAATTATCTTTTACAAGTGATTCATAGCGTATTTGAATCAGAATCACATGGAATGACTGCTTAATTCTACTCAATGAACTTCCGGGTTCGGAAATTTTCTAATCTACTATATAAAATACTACGCGTATGTGTGTGATTCAGATGTTATGCGAAAGTACGTATGATTCAGATGTGTATCAATCAACGATAAACGTTTCTCATATACTACGGTTTCCACTTACTGACAGATGGCGCAGTGGCGTACGCAGAATTTTTTCAAGGGGGGCGGTTCATAATTTTCTGAAACTACTAAAAGAAATTCGAGTATGAAATATAGCCCTATTATTTCCCTAATTTAGACAGTTTGACAATTTTGACTTTTTATTTAGACAACATTGTTTAGTTACATTTTGTTTGATTTTTTAAGTTTAAGAACATATTTTTTTTTTATAATAAGAGCTAAAATATTTTACTTTTATTAAAAAGTAGGAATTAATCGAGCCAGAAAAAAACTACTCATAATGTAACATCTACCTAAATAATAACCGTATAAATGTGAATATTCAATATTCCTTAAACCGGAATACCAAAATTCAGTTTATTAAGTGGTTATTTATTAAGGTATCCGTCTACGTTCGGAGAACTTTTTTCTTTAAACTTAGAAACTAGTTCATGTTTTTACATTTTTAGACTTATTTTTTATATTATCAAGAGAATTGCACTTAAAAAATTTATTCCTGGAGAAGTTTTTATAAAATTTCTAATAAATGAAGAAAATCTAGTAAAAAAATTGGGTTTTTTTCAAAAGGTCTAATTTTTTAATAAATTAAATTATTTCAATATTTTTTTATGCAACACATTTCTTATACACTGGACTAGTGAATCACCTAAAATCTTTGTTTAATTTACATTTGGTAAAAAATTTTGGTCCTTCAAAATCATACACATAGAATTTTTTACGAATTTTCATTACCTTTATATCTAACTATGAGTGTAACATCATTAAAAATGATCCAAATTTAAAACTTTTAGGTCATTCACAAGTAAATACTATCAAAAACATTCATAATAATTTTCAACAAAATAATTTAAGAACTTTTTGAGAAATCACATTTCAAGTTTCAACATTTTATTAAAAATACCGTTCTGAGAAAAACGCATTTGAAGTGTATGAAAGCAACTTTAACTATTAAAAAATTAAAATACATGTTTAAAATTCCCCACACTTTTTTGCTTCAAAACTTTCTAAGTGCCAAGTTGCTAATTATTAAAAATAGTAAAAAAATGTTTAAACTAATCTTCATGAAAATTTAAAATGTTTTGTCCAAAAACATTTGCTCTTTAAAAGGCTTTAAATTCACAACTTCCGGTTCCAAAGTCGCTACTTCCGTTTTGTTTTGACAGCAATCGCTGATGTTTAAACAGCTGTCACTTTTCTCTAAAATGCCGTAGAGACAAAACAAACACAGATTTAAAAGCCTAAAATTTGAAATTTTACAATAGAGAAAGAAAAAAAAATTGTGATTTTTGTCAAAAAATGATGTTTTCAACGTAGACGGATACCTTAACACATTGTATGCGGGATACGTACTAGTACGTTTTCTGACGATTGATACTTGAGAGAGGGTCAAATACTAGTATGGGTTAGTGTAACAACATGGTTTGTTTGTGGGTAAAAGTAACGGTATATACAGGGAAACGAAGCCGAATGTTCTTGTCTTCTACATAGATTCTGGAAAAATTTAGACAAATAAAAACTAGTTTTTACATCAGTAGATGCGGAACCACAGAACGGGAAGGTTAATTAAAAAGATCAATTTAGATTTAAAATTAACTTTTATTACCTCCTTTTTAGTGGTGCTCTTCCAAACTAAAGGTGCATTCTTTGTCCTTAATTCGAGTAGTCTCTGGCTCACGTGCTTGGCTTGTCCAAGTGGCATTAGTACCACCACCAACAATATTTTTTTATTAATAAAGTATGATAAAATTTTGATTCTACTGATAAAATAAATTACCAGATTCCTAGCTGTATACAATAATATTGAAAAATGATTAAACTTGTAAGGCTATTGAAATGCTATTAAACATGTTAGTTCAATAGCATTTTAATTCTTCTATAAAAAAAATCAAATGAGAAAAAAAAATTACGTTAAAAATCCAGCCTACATTTTTATGAGTAAATATATCTGTTTTACTCTATCTAGAGAACGTACTCGTATTAAATCAAGAAAATAAATGTGTACATTCAATTTTATCTACAGACATAAATTCATAAATCGGCATACCGTTAAACTCGTTTCAGAACTAAGTTGTTATCGGAACTGATGGTGGCTTTATATCGGTGTTTGAATGTATAAGATTGAACTTCTTCGTTAATTAATGAATAACAAAATAAATTGATAATATAAGATGACTTTTTAACTAACAAGTGTACCTTTTGTTCATTCTAATTCATCAAGAAGGATGTTCGTAACTTCTCTCGACCACGACCTAACAACTGGTGTTACATCAGCTTGTAACGTTACAACAAGATCACTTACTTTGAGAATTTAAAACTTACTAAACTGCTTATTTTTTAAATGGATCTGCATTTTCCACTCATCCCCTATATAATAATAGCCTAATTTATCTGTCCTTCTGTCCTCGAATTTATGAAGCGGTTGGACCTGAAATGGATAGATGCATCCATATTGGATTCTTGATGAGTTAGGGTTAGCAAAATTCAAAACGAGTAAAGTTTATCTTCTCCGAAACTATGGATCCGATTCTAAAATAAATTGGTATAAACATGCTTCATATCACAGAGAAAAATACTGTCGTCTTTAAAACGTTCGAAATCCACCTGAAATTTCTAAAACTTATACCTTACTAGTGTTGATTTCTTTGTGAAATATTGTATGTGGATTCTTTATTATTTTCATCCCTCGTTTTATTTTAAATTCACAAGGAGTAATATTTAATGGTCTCAAATAAAAAATCTGTTTTTTATACCTTCATACTGTAAAACCGTGACTTATCCCCTGTATAATAATTGCCTAAGTTATCTGTCCTTGAATTTATGAAGCGGTTGGACCTGGAATGGATAGAGGCATCCGTATTAGATTCTTGAGGAGTTAGTGTTAGCAACGTTCGAATCCACACCTTCCCCCCTTTTCTATCATTTAATGCCATTATTTCAAGCCCTCTGTTCTTCAGTTAAGAGCAGGCGATTAAATTTATCAATTTATCACATAATAAATAGGTAAAAATAAAATTTTTTGTAGCATTATGACGTCATTCCTTTAACCATCTCATTTAATAAATTTAAATTATTTAAATATTATCTGCATTATTTTCATATGTTTTATCACTGAACTTAGATATTACGTAAATAATTTTCTTTTATATTTGGCTTAAATAATAGGTTAGGTACATATGTGATAATTTTAAATTTAATCATGGATTACTTTTTGTGCAAGATAATTCTCAGCCAAAAAACAAACCTTTTTTTTTTACCTTCCTCATAGGGTGCTTTACAATTCTGGAAAATTAAAAATTTTACTGATCCCGTCATTTGACGGGCTATATGCTAGTCCTTTTACAATAATGCGTTTTAATATTTAGTTACATGCAGGATTTTAAATTAAAGATAGAAAACTGTACAGGTCTAAGAACTTTTATGTGTACATCTCCAAATGTAGGATAGAAATAAAAAATGGAATCTTTTAATTTTACACAGCTGCTAGAACAGCTTTGTAAACACTACAAAAATATCTGGTTATGATCGATGAACTTGTTCGTTAAACAGACGAGCTCCCTTTGTACATGTTCATATACCTGATAAATTATACTTCTATTAAATAATTTCTGGTTGGTGTCATGTCAGTCACATGACTTCTCAAGGAAATGTGGTTGCCATTGCCCCGAGAAGCTGGACTTCTAAAAGAAGGACCTTAGAAGTAGGGACCAAGCAGAAGGCCCCTAGGCTTAGCCTCCCACCTTCAGAAGTATCGTTTCGGAACTTGGGGGACATTGCGCCCAAGAACCTATTTGACGCACGCCAGACGCAATTAACACATTGTGTACGGGTACATTTCGCAGCGGAATTGTACCGTTTTGAGAGTAAATTTAGTTTTTCACTTAAATCTCAATACATCGAAAATTATTTAATTTTTTAACCAACTTTTCGTATTTTATATTGAAATATATAAAAAAATCCGCTATATAATAATAGCCTAAGTTGTCTCTCCGTCTGTCCGCGAATTTATGAAGCGGTTGTACCCGGAATCCATATTGGATTTTTTATGAGTTAGGGTTAACAAAATTGAAATCGAGTACGACATCCACCCCATCCCCCTTTTCGAGCTTTTAATGCTATTATTTAAAGCTTTATTCTTCCTCTTATTCTATACTAAATTCATCCTTGATAGGATGTCGAGGACGGAGAGTAATATTTAAATTTCTGGACCGTTTTTACTCAACCCTCATATTCTTTAATTAGTTCCATCACCAAGTACAGGTATGGCCCGTGCAGAAGTGTGTCTGTCCGTTTAATCCATGTATTTTTCGTGTTGACGTTTCTGTCCCCGATGCAGCCAAATATTTTTTTTAAATGTCTAATTAATTTAATATTTTCTGCTTTTTTAAAAGTTCTTATTCCTAAAGTTGTTTTATTATTTTTAAAGTTGTTTTACTATTTTTAAAATATATTTTTACTATTTTTTTAAACTTTTTATCATTTTTATTTTATTAAATTCACGTATTGTTGTACGAATGTCCCTGGCCACATAAACATTTCCTGTTTTGTATCTTTAAACTTTCTTCTAGTATTATAGTGATAGCCTAAGTTACCTGTCCGTTTGTAATCGAATTTATGAAGCGGTTGGACCCGAAATGGATAGAGCATCCATACTGGATTTTTGATGCGTTAGGATTAGAAAATTCAAAGCGAGTACAGTTTATCTTTTCTTAAACTATAGTTCCGATTCTAAATTAAATTGGTATGAATAAGCTTCGTATCACAGCAAAAAATAATGTCATCTTTAAAACGTTCGAAATCCACTCCTTCCCCCCTTTTCGAGCGTTTAATGCCGTTATATCAAGCCCCATTTTAAGAGCAAGCGATTAAATTTATCAATTTATCACATAATAAATAGGTAAAAATAATAATTTTTTCTAGCATTATAACGTCATTCCTTTAACCATCTCACTTAATAATTTATTTTAGATTATTTAAATATCGTCTACATTATTTCCATACGCTTTATCACTAAACTTAGATATTGCATAAATAATTTTCTTTTATATTTGGCTTAAATAATAGATTACGTACATATGTGATAATTTTAATCGATTATATATATAATATCATTTTCGCAAGGATAAATAAAAAGTTAATTTTAAATCTAAATTGATCTTTTTAATCAACCTTTCCGTTCTGTGGTTCCGCATCGACTGATGTAAAAACTAGTTTTTATTTGTCTAAATAATTCTAGAATCTATGTAGTAGACAAGAATTAGGCTTCGTTTTCCTGTATATACCGTTATTTTTGTACCCACAAACCAAACCATGTTGTTACACTAACCCGTACTAGTACTTGACCCGAGCTCAAGTATCAATCGCCAGAAAACGTACTAGTACGTGTCCCATATACAATGTGTTAATAAATAACCGCTTAATGAACTGATTTTTGGTTCTAAGAAAATTTTATTACTTTACCAGGATTTCACTTCATCATCGATGTAAAATAACAAGATCATAATTAATCAAAATATCATAATTTTTTTTGGTTTCACTGATCTTAAATTTCATCTGAATGATGACCAAATAGGTAGGCATCTTTGAACCATTTACATTCCGCGGTGGTCAAAAGACCTGGAATGGTAGAGGCATCCATATTGGATTATTAATGAGTTAGGGTTAGCAAAATTAAAAGCCAGTAAAGTTTAAAACGAATAATTTTTAGTCTGCATAATTGTAAAAGGAAACAACATTTATTAAATATCCTATTTTACCTGCCTCACAGGGTACTTTACAATTCTGGAAAATTAAAACCTTTTCTGATTCCGTCATATGACGGGCTATATGCTAGTCTGTTGCTACCTTTCTGTATCAAAGTTTCGGATCTTACTGCAACAATGGATATTCGTAGTTGTTTGGAATTAGCTCTAAGCCTTAAGTCCGGTGTGCTACTAAAACATTGACCATAGTGATCCAAACTAAGTTGTGTATATGTTTATGTATATATATATACACACACATATATGTGAGTACTTTCAATATTTAATTTTAATAATGAAGAATGAATATAAATTATCTCAAGCTTTTGAGTGAAACACTCCATGGCTGTGAGCGATAAAAACCCAATCTATCACTCAGCACATATCAACAATGCAGACTTGGGTTTTTGCAGTTTATGTCTTTATCCCTTTTCTCACGGTTGCATGCAGGTGTTAGGTTCACATTATATCGGAGATATCTTCTGTTATATTGAATGTAAACTGTCAAGCTTTTGAGTAAAACACTCCATGGTTGTGAGTGATAAAAACCCGATCTTTCGCTCCAGGACGTATCAACAATACAGACTTGTGTTTTTGTATTTTACATCTTTATCCCTTTTCCTATCGTTACATTCAGGTGTTTGGTTCACGTTATACTAATAATAGGGATATCTTCCTGAAAGATTCTAGCGTTATATTTGTAATAAAGATTTTTTTCATGTCCCTTTTTTCATTACATATTTCCCTTGTGGATTGTATATTTGAACCTACATTTTCCGCCTTTTTTTTCGCATATTGCCCCTTGCATGTGCAGCTCTAACTGTTTTCGCACGATGGCAGCCTTTCTCTTCAAACAGAGCAGCCCTCGATCTGGGATTAGATTTCGGACCGAGCTTCCAATTCTGGCTACCTGCATTCGCAGCCCTTAAACATATAATTTGCGCCCATCGGCGCGTATTCTGACAGTTGGCGTAGCCATCTTGTTTCTATTTGGGGTGACAACCTCTCTTTTGAAAAGTGCCGCGTTGTGGTGTGTTGCCAAACTCCGCTCCGCATCGTCCTTGGCCAATTTTTACTGCTTGGATACGCCTCCCTACGATTAGCTTTTTTGTTCTCCGCTCTCCTTGCCTCGGCTTTTCATTGGTCAGAGCCGAGGGAACCCTACGTCTCCATGAGAGCGTAGGGTTCTGGCACCTGGCAACCCTCTTGCTGCATGTGTTTCGGCGCTTATGACAAAAGTGCAGTCTAGAAGTTTTTGTAATTTTGAAAGACAGAGAGAGGAAATTTTTTTAAGAACCTTGCAGACACGTTTTTCTTCGGACACTTTTCTGTTGGAGCCCACATCGATTTTTGGCTTCGATACTGTGACGTTCCTGGAGTTATCTTTTCCATCTGCAAAATAATCTCCGTAATATTTTTAAATAACTCAACAAAATAATCTCCGTTACCCACTATAAGATCAGGGCAGAAGTGAACTGTTATTTGTACTATATTAATGAAAAATTAAGTAAGATAGGATATTTATAAAAAAGGCTGGAACTCCAAATCAGAGTCTGTTTTGTCTACCTTCTCTCTACCTGACTTAACTCACTTTACTGCTGGTCCTGACAATCTACATACAGCTCCCTCCCTCTACATAAAGCTCCTACTCTTCACTATAATATTCATTTCCATATTTTTGCTACTCATCAAGAAAAACAGAAAAAAAATCTCATGCAGTTTTTATGGTTTGTTGGGTTGGAAGACAGTCCAAATTAAAAAGTGAAAAGATGTCGAAGATCTTCCATTATTATTCATCTGCTGTAGTTGGTGGATTGAAACTCATTAATTTAAACCGCTAATGAAAAAGTAAGGGATGAAAAGTAAAAACAAAGATAAATTGCAGCAAGCTTTAAATTAAACAGGAAAGTCCTTAATCCCCTATATAATAATAGTCTAAGTTATCTGTCCATCTGCCTTCGAATTTATGAAGCGGTTGGACCTGGATTCTTGATGAGTTACGGTTAGCAAAATTCAAAGGAAGTAAAGCTTAAAACGAATAACATTTAGTGAGCATAATTGTAAAATGGAACAATATTTATTAAATATAAAAGAGGAAATAGTTCCTCATATTGTCGTTCCAATAGTTGGGGAAGGAGCATGTTTATTTCGATCGCTTTCATATCTTATGTTTGAAACAAAATAATTTAGCAGTGAACCGGAATGACTTGTAATCGGGATCTTTAATCTCAAAGATTTCTTTGATTCAATCAATGTGCATTGAACTATCGGGGGTATTCAAACAGCCCCTTCGGTGATCGCTGTATCACTGATCTAGCTCGATCGCTGTTTGGGATTTAACTGTATACCTCGCTATAAGACATCGTCTTCCGAGTATCGCTGTTGAACTTCGGCAAACTTTAGAAGATTTTCCTCGAACCTATAGCTCTGAACCAATTACATTCCGCGGTAGTCAAAAGACCTGGAATGATAGAGGCATCCATATTGGATTCTTAATGAGTTAGGATTAGCAAAATTAAAATCCAGTAAAGTTTAAAACGAATAATTTTTAGTCTGCATAATTGTAAAATGGAACAACATTTATTAAATACCATTTTTTATCTGCCTCATAGGGTACTTTACAATTCTGGAAAATTAAACCTTTTCTGATTCCGTCATATGACGGGCTATATGCTAGTCTGTATATAGAAAATCCATGTCCCTTTTTTTCACAAGAGTAAATGCACCAATTAATAAAGAATGACCTGCTCGAATGATGCAGACGGAAATTAAGGCCATCCACATCCGCACTGAAGGCAGTACCCCCTGGTATCTGATCAAGGGACCTCCAACTCCAAAGAATCTTTAGATTTTAAGTACAGGTACTGTAACTTTGAGTAAGGAAAGAAGTCAAATAGAAAAGGAGAGAGAAAGAATAAAAAACGGCTCACGGTCAAAATCATATGAACAAATTTTACGATGTTAACAACTGTCTGGATGATTTCAGAACAATAGATCCTTGTAAAGGGACTCAAAATTTAGAAAGTCTATAATCTCTGGTTTATTATCTGTTTTATTGACACATAAATTAAAAACTTTTTTAAAATAAAAAAAAATGACAGATTAAAAGTATTTTTCGATGTATGTTTGCTAAATGTAAGTTGATTTTTCATTAGTTTTAATTGATGTTTTTATTTTTCAATTTTTTAAATACAGTAGACTCCGCTTAATGTGATCGCGGTTAATGTTATCAATCGCTTATTGTTATCGAAATCACTTGGTCCCGATTTCCTCCATTCATTTGTATGTTAAAATTATCGCTTTATGTGATCGTTATGTCTGTTAATGTTATCAGTTTTCGAACCCCATTTTAATTGGCGAATATTCACAATGTATTCAGAAGGAACCCAATCTTTTCTTCGTTGTTGTTTTAATTTCCGAGAATTTTCCCTCTTCCACCTAGGGAAATGGGGAATGAAGAAAGGAGTGGGGTATTTACACGTTCCTGAAATTTTTCAGAAATATGCACACCCTGCTGGTAGTCAATGAATGTCAGATAAGCAGAAGGCAACACATTATTATTGGAACTGAGAAGGCGCGTATTCACATTTTATGCCTTGCTCCCTTACATGCAGCTTTTCGATATGGAAGCCAGAAAGCGAAATGATTTAACATTAAAACATAAAATCGAAATTTTAAATCGTTATGACAGGTTATCAAAAATGAGTCAGCGCAGTTAAACATTTCTCAGCCTCTGAATTACATTGAAAGTGTTGAAACGTGGAGTACAACACCGTTCCGATGACTTTAAAAAACATTATGATTACGAACACTTTATCAAAGAGTTTATTAGAAAAAAGATTGTAGACAGTCAACAATTGATAATTTTTTTAATTATGTATACAAATCTTATGTTTTAAAGGCTAATATACAGTACATAAATATAAAGTGAGTTTTTCATTTTATTTTGAAATTTAGTACGTGTGAATTAAAGGGGGGGGAGTAAATTTATCTAATTTTGCATATCGTTTATTGTTATTAATCGGTTATTGTATCAAAATCACGGTGCTCCAAACTGATCACATTAAGCGGAATCCGCTGTATTTAATATTAGTTAAATAAATGTTAATTAAATATTTCTGATGACGTATTGTGTTAACCAGTGTGATCAATGAATCTGCTTAATCACGCCTTTAGGGGACCTTCAAGGAGATTTACGTTACAAGCCTTGATGACTGTAAGCCCGACACTCTGGCTGTCAAGCCAGATACCCTGTTAGATATTCTATCCATCCTGTTATGGGCAGGACAGTGGAAGAATGGGTAGGACGTTGCCTTTCGCTGCTGGATTTCGTTTTCAAAGGAGGCATGAATGTTCCTACTTAATGGCTGTCGGTTTTATAACGGTTGAATTACGCAAGTCCAGAAATTAATGTAAAAGCTCATCTGCATCTCTCATCCGACGTGGGTACTTAGTGGAAATACATGAAAATCGTGTACGATGTCATTCTGGAGAAAAGTATCCTCTATGGATGTAAAGTCTGTTAACAGAAGACATTAATTTATTAATATATTTCCTGTACAGTGTTCCCTTACCACTTCGCGCTTCATGTTTTGCGGCTTCAGCGCTTCGCGGGTTTTACCAAAATATTCATCAAAAAATATAAATGAAAAAATACAACCCTGTAGATAGCCACATTGCAGAATGGAGGGTTGTTTCATGTGGATGCGCGAGAGAGAAGGGATCCCTGCATGTCAAATAAAGATAGTACATTCCACGGCCTGTCATAAAGCAGCGAGATTGGTTTACGGTGCGACATCGACCAATAAGTGTAGGAATGGATTTATCCCTGTGAATTGATTGTCTGAGCACCATCTCAGCTTCACCTAGCTTGTTCACTTGTTTTATCTCGCCAGTCTTATCAATGTTGACTGTGTCGCATACTGTATTTTAGTGTGTTGACGATAATTTTTTTTTTTTTACTAAGCCCTACCGGCTCTACCGTCAGCTCCTCTAGATGAGTCTCCGTGTAGGCCTAAAGCTTCTACGAGTCAAGTGAGAGTCTCTCCTCAGCCACCAAAACAACACTCTTCGCCTCTCTCAGACATCAATGTTGATTAATGTTTATTACTGTATAAGGTTTTGTAATTAACCTTAATAATTAACACTTACACGTTTAAGTAAATACGTACACTGTTGTAATTTTTTGTCTTAAATGTGTAAGGTTTAAATACTGTTTACATATTTAAAACATTCGTGTACCCGCATACACGGAAATTGCTAGGGACAAAACCTACTTCGAGGTTTTTCAACTTTCGCGGAAGGCTCTGGTCCCCATTAACCGTCAAAAATGAGGGATCACTCTAGTCTATTAACAATACGCAATACGTGTTTTGATTCGGGTTATAATAACGAATATAAGACACTAAATAATAATTTTTTTAGTGGACCACCGGATGCGTTCTTAACTAAGTTACCAAGGCTATTATCATAATGGTTTGTATTGGTTAGCGTAATTTTTTCTTTTTCTTTTACTCCCAAAAGTATACCTATTCTTGACCTGTACAATATGCTCAGCAGAGGCAATTTAACGTTTTCATTTTACAGCAGAGGTAATTTAACGCTTTCATTTTACGCACAGGACGTACACAAAATAAAACAGGAGAACGTTGATATTTGTTTTATTCGAGGAAAAGTTAGCAATGATTAGACCTTCAACAGAAATCCTCGAAGGTTATCTATGAAATACCGCAACCGCAATGTCTGGCCTTGAAACACGTTTTCTTTATTTTCACTTGTCTGAAGAAGAGCACTTATCTCTTCTGTGATACATTTAGCAGGCAAGATAAAAATATTTCTCGGAGGGAATGTATATTATTATGTAACACACGCATTGTTTACGTTACGGTAAGCTTGCCTCTCAGCATGTCTCTAAAGACAAAATATTGCGGACCTCATCCGATTTTTTTTTCTTTTGTAAGTAGATGTTTATACAAATAGCACGTAACTTAAAAAGTCTGCACGAGATTTTTGAATAATGTTATACAAATTAACACTTTATACAATAAGATAATATTTTAAAATTATAAATAAAATAAATAAATATCTTTAAAAACATTCAAATTTCATGTGAAAAAAAGAAACATATTCTAAAAGCTTAAATAAAATAAATATATCTCTTTAAAAAAATTCTAATTTCATTTTAAAAGCTAGTTTCATGTAAAAAAAGAAAAATGTTTTAAAAGTCTAAATAAAACAAATATAGCTTTTTAAAAACATTCTAATTTCATTTTAAAAGCTATTTTCACGTTAAAAAAAGAAAAATATTCTAAAAGTTTAAATAAAATAAATATATCTCTTTGAAAACTATCAAATTTCTTTTTAAAAGCCATTTTCATGTATAAAAAAAAAAGAAAAATATTCTAAAAGACAAAATAAAACAAATTTATCTCTTTAAAACTATTCAAATTTCCTTTAAAAAGCTATTTTCATGTTAATAAAAAGGAAAAATATTCTAAAAGTCTAAATAAAATAAATATGTCTCTTGAAAAACATTCAAATTTCATTTCAAAAGCTAGTTTCTTGTGAAAAAATAAATTATTTTAAAAGTCTAAATGAAACAAATATATCTCTTTAAAAACATTCTAATTTAAAGTCTAAATGAAACAAATATATCTCTTTAAAAACATTCTAATTTCATTTTAAAAGCTATTTTCATGTTAATAAAAAGAAAAAATATTCTAAAAGTTTAAATGAAACAAATATATCTCTTTAAAAACATTCTAATTTTTATTTTAAAAGTTATTTTCATGTAAAAATGAAAGAAAAATATTCTAAAAGTCTAAATAAAACAAATATAGCTTTTTAAAACATTCAAATTTCATTTTAAAAGCTAGTTTTATGTAAAAAAAAATAAAATTATTTTAAAAGTCTAAATAAAACAAATATATCTCTTTAAAAACATTCTAATTTCATTTTAAAAGCTATTTTCATGTAAAAATAAAAGAATATATTCTAAAAGTTTAAATGAAACAAATATATCTCTTTAAAAACATTCTAATTTCATTTTAAAAGCTATTTTCCTGTAAAAATAAAAGAAAAATATTCTAAAAGTCTAAATAAAACAAGTATAGTTTTTTAAAAACATTCTAATTTCATTTTGAAAGCTATTTTCACGCACAAAAAATATTCTAAAATTTTAAATAAAATAAATGTATATCTTTAAAAACATTGAAATTTCATTTTAAAAGCTATTTTCATATGAAAAAAAAGAAAAATATTCTAAAGGTTTAAATAAAATAAATATATCTCTTTAAAAACATTGAAATTTCATTTTAAAAGCTATTTTCATGTAAAAAGAACAAAATATTATAAAAGTTTAAATAAAATAAATGTATATCTTTAAAAACATTCTAATTTCATTTTAAAAGCTATTTTCATGTAAAAATAAAAGAAAAATATTCTAAAAGTCTAAATAAAACAAATATAGTTTTTTAAAAACATTCTAATTTTATTTTAAAAGCTATTTTCATGTGAAAAAAAGAAACATATTCTAAAAGCTTAAATAAAATAAATATATCTCTTTAAAAAAATTCTAATTTCATTTTAAAAGCTAGTTTCATGTAAAAAAATAAAATTACAGTAGAACCTCGATTATCCGAGGTAATGGGGACCTCTAGTATCTCGGATATCGGAAATCTCGGTTAATACCAACCATGTATAAAACCTTCCGTGCTTGCGAATTTAACTAACTTTTAAAGTAACTTTTAAAGTTAACTTTTTAAAAGAGTGCTTTTTTATGGGGAAAAAAGTACCTTTATTTTATCCAAGCTCATTTAGAAAGGAGAGAAAAAATTAGACTTCTTTATTGACTCGGTAAACAGAAACCTCGGTCAGTCGAAGCTCGGTTAATCGAGATTCTACTGTATTTTAAAAGTCTAATTAAAACAAACATATCTCTTTAAAAAACATTCGAATTTCATTTTAAAAACTAGTTTCACGTTTTTAAAATAAATACACTGCTGTGCAAAACTTAAGCAACACGTCGGTTTTTTACTCTAATTCCACGAGAAACCAACTGAAAGAAGTGAAATTCAGAAATGAGGGAGAGTATTATGTACGTAAAGGATGACGAAAGCATCGGCGCTGAAAAAGGAACACAATGCATACGGTATGGAATCAAACAAAAACAAGCTTTATTGAACGCATAGTATCGTGACTCATGATTGTCTATCCAAGAGGAAAAACAACAAGTATATATGTTCCTTAATAATGGGATATGCCCTTCCCTAACTGCCATGGTTGCTTCGCACCGTCTCCGTATACTCATAATCATCTTGTCGAACATTTCTTGCGGTAGGCATGCCCATTCCGCAATTAGCATCTGTTTGAGTTGTTGGGTGTTCTCCGGAGGACGTAAGCGTGCTGCAATGCGTCTCCCCAAAGCATCCCACACATGTTAGATGGGATTTAAATCAAGGGAGTTAGCTGGCCAATCCATTCGAATGATATCTTCATTTTCCAGTAGCTCCTCATCAGCAACAATCCATCAACAGTCTGCAGCACACGAGATTTATTCAACAATTTCTATTAATACATCTTATTATGTTTAATAATGGTTCTAAATTCTAAATATTTAATAATGGTTCTAATGTAAGGTTCACATTTGTGTATCGATGAAAGAATTGTAATCGTTTAGTTTATGTTAACATGTGAAAACAAATGTTGGCAACATATGTATATTGTCGATGCATGCCATGGTTGTAACTTACGCAGCTGCTTTACCAAATATAATAAATCTTTGTGTTTCTAATTAAGAACTCTTTCTCAACATCTAAATTTTAAGAGACTGATTATAAATCAACATTATTCTAAGTTCTAAATGGGCCCATTCCGCTATCAGCGTCTGTTTTGAGTTGTTAGCTGTTCTCCGGAGGATGTAAGCGTGCTGCAGTGCGTCTCTCCAAAACATCCCACACATGTTCGATGGGATGTAAATCAAGGAAGTACGTTGATCAATCCATTCGAGGGATACCTTCCCTTTCCAGTAGCTCCTCAACAGCAAGAGGCTAATGTGGTCTTGCATCGTCTGCATTACTGTGGACATACGTCTTCACAAAGGGGACTATTCGCCCACCGTTCTAAACGCTGCCTCCAGTTGAAAGTTGGTCACCGATGCCACTGTTTACAGTGGTGCAGAGATCACAGAAACTGGACAACTGATCAATGGAGTCTTGCCCTCTTTACGGATGAGAGTCGGTTCAGTACCAGAAGCGATTCTTTATGCTATTTTCATCTAAAAAAAAAAAGAAAAATATTCTAAAAGTTTAAATAAAATAAATATATCTCTTTAAAAACATTCAAATTTCATTTTAAAAGCTATTTTCATGTTAATAAAAAGAAAAAATATTCTAAAAATTTAAATAAAATAAATATATTTCTTTAAAAACATTCAAAATTCATTTCAAAAGCTACTTTCTTGTAAAAAGAACAAAATATTATAAAAGTTTAAATAAAATAAATGTATATCTTTAAAAACATTGAAATTTCATTTTAAAAGCTATTTTCACGTGAAAAAAAGAAACATATTCTAAAAGTTTAAATGAAACAAATATATCTCTTTAAAAACATTCTAATTTTTATTTTAAAAGTTATTTTCATGTTAATAAAAAGGAAAAATATTGTAAAAGTGTATATAAAATAAATTTATGTCTTTAAAACTATTCAAATTTCATTAGAAAAGCCATTTTCATGTAAAGAAAAGACAAATATTCTAAAAGACTATATAAAATAAATTTATCTCTTTAAAACTATTCAAATTTCATTTAAAAACTATTTTCATGTAAAGGACATACATTTTAAAATAAGTATTGAAAAAAACTATAATTTCAAAAGTATTAAAACAATTTAAATCGAATAAACTAATACAAATCTGCAAGTCTAAGACAACAAGGGGCCTTTGAAATGATTTATTTTGTCCAAACATGTGAAGTGATTGTTTGTTCCGAATAAAACTAGTTATACGTTTTCATTATCAAAAGACATATTTCAAATAACAAGATAATTTTACTGCACTAAAATCTTTTTTTCCTATATAGCCTTATTTTAAGCTTCGAAAAATAATATTTTCCAGTTTAAGAATTTTTGTATCGAATTAGTAATTTTAAAATGCTCCAGTGGCATTACTTTTTTTCTGTTTCTTATTCCCAATTTTAGAGATTCACTGTTAATGCATTTGTCTTTAAAAATGTATGTTAATGAAACTCACAAAGTATTTTCTAAAGGTACAGAGGGTTTAATACCGTAAAAAACAAAAAAATGTTGATAAAACATTTAATGACTTGAAATACATGTCTTATTTAAGAAGTAACTCACGTAAGTGAAAATCGATACACAGTTTTTTTTTTTATAAATTCTAAAGATAAAATGAAAAACTAAAAGCAATTGCATAATATGTTGTGTAATACGAACTATTCAGAAGGAATATTGTTGCACAACTCGATTTTCATCAGTCTCGTATTTTAATAAAATATTCTTTTCAAATAGATCTTTGTGTAATGTTTCTGTTGTTGTGCAATATATACGCATGTTGTGTAATGTGTAATACGTTTTCTCTAATATATACGTATATTGATCAAATATTCTTTTTTAATAGATTTTTGTGTTGTATACGCTTATGTAAAATCCCTATATAATAGAAGCCTAAGTTATCTGTCCGTCTGGTCTCGAATTTAGGAAGCGGTTGGACCTGGAATGGATAGAGACATTCATATTGGATTCCTGATGATTTAGGGTTAACAAATTTCATCCCTTCCCCCTTATTCTATCATTTAACGCCATTATCTCAAGCCCTATTTTCCCCGGTTAAGAACAGACGATTAAATTTATCAATTTGTCACATAATAAATAGGTACAATTAACATTGTTTTACCATTATGACGTCATTCCTTTAAACATGTCATTTAATCATTTCTTATTTTAAATTACTTAAATATCACCTGCATTATTTTCATAGTTTTATCACTGAACTTAGATATTAAGTCAATACTTTTCTTTTAAATCTGGCGTAAATATTAGGTTAGGTACATATGTGATAATTTTAAATTTAATCATGATTATTTTTTGTTGCAATGAAAATTTTATCGTCGGTTTTAACAATAAATTCTATCTACCTCTAGGGTGTAGTGGAAATGATAGTTTTGTGGTGGCCCCGAGAATATTACAGCCTATTTATTAAAAGTTTAACTTAAGTAACAGTTCGGAACCTATCACAAGTCTTAACTCGTGACCTGATAACTGTATAATCTTGTCTTAACAAAATCTATACCAAAACAGGAAAAAACTTGAGGTATGATAAAAATACACAATTTATTACGCTATACAAGTATACTCAACTTTTCCACAATTGTGGGAGCGTTTGAAACATAAATTGCAAAATGAAATACGTAATATGCCAGCGTTCGGAGGTTCGGTGTGCAATACCTGCTCTGGATCAGCAGCAAGGCCTTCCTCGAATCTATGGGTTGCTAGCGAGAGTAGCTTACGACATCAAAGACGAAGGTCTGAAGCCTTATTCAGAGCCACAGCAATCAGGGAGAAGACAACGTCGAACACTTCAGCAGCACTCGACCAGGAGATCCTTCCGCAAAGGTCAGGCACGAGAAGTCAGTCAAGCCAGCCAGCGACGCTCTCCCCAAACGAAGGGAATTCCTCCGCTTATATGCAGTCGTGCATGCGCAGGCGATCACGCTTGGAATTTGCATAGGAGTCTGCATCTTCTTCGCACAACCGCCACAGTTTCATTTCTTTACTTCCATTAATTACTGCGGAAAAAATGGAAGAACTTAACGATAATTTTGAAGTAGCTAATAAAATTTTGAATTATCTTTCTAACTGATTTCAACGTGATTTTAAACTGCATTCACAGTATCGAGAGACTTTAGAAGAGTGTGAAGATAAACAAATTATTGAGCGTGTACCAGATAATTCTCAGCCAAAAAACAAACCAATTTTTAACTGCCTCATAGGGTGCTTTACAATTCTAGGAAATTAAAAATTTTCCTAATCCCGTCATGTGACGGGCTATAAGCTAGTCTTATAATATGTTTGGTTCTTTTTTACACAAAGTATCGTAAAGATAAGTTTTAGAACTACTGAGAACATATTTCAAGTACCGACATTACTTCATGCTGTAGAACTTAACTTTTCGTATTTCTACTTAAGACAATTCATTTCAACGAAGTATTGTAGTAATAAACTTAAAAATCCCTTTCGTTTCCTAAACCTTACCATTCCTTCCTTTTTATAAACCTTTTAAGATATGTTAGGTTACATTTAATCTCAACAGAAAAATCGCATTAGTTCAAAACATAAAGTTATCTTAAATTTATGTAATTTTTATCTGCTATAGAACCAAACTTTTTGCATTTTTACTTCAGATAATTCCCCTCGACAAGATATTTTAGTACTAACCCCAGAAGTCCCATTCATTTCCTAATGTTTACCTGTTTTTTCTTTCCATTAACATTTCTAGATATATTAGGTTACATAATGTAACACAAAAATATCAGCATTACGCCTAAAAACAAAGTGGTCTTACGTAATGCCATGATTCCGAAAAATTGTTAGATACGGAAAAAGATATTCGACCTAGTTTTCTGTTCTCAGCTGCTTCCATTCGGAAAAATTGTTTTATTTCACATACGTTCGTTGAATTTTGCATCGATGTTTCTTTGTTGCGAGAGTGACAAAATTTTGAAAGGTCGTATAATTTTGCAACCCACTGTATATCTGTAGCATATCTGAATGATGTTTGAACTATATTCTCCAATTTTAATCTTAAAGGAATGTCTCTCCCGAGGCTGTAGTGACTTAACTTTTCCATGAAATAAAATCAGCAATTTGCATATTTTATATCTACTCTTTTAATCGGCCATAGTACATTCCAAGCTGAAAAGTCTGCCTTAAAACAGCCTATTTTTGATCGGTATGAAAGAAAAAGTTCTGTTCTGTTTAGAAAAAATAACTTTCCTACATCATTAATAAAGTTCTAACTATATAAAATCTATTTACTATTTCTTCCTTTTTATTAACCTTTTCAGATATGTTAGGTTACATTTAATCTGAACAGAAAAATCGCATTACTTCAAAACATAAAGTGATCTTAAATTTATGTAATTTTTATCCGCTATAGAAACAAACTTTTTGTATTTTTACTTCAGATAATTCCCCTCGACAAGATATTTTAGTGCTAATCCCAGAAGTCCCATTCATTTCCTAATGTTTACCTGTTTTTTTCTTTCCGTTAACATTTCTAGATGTATTAGGTTACATAACCTAACACAAAAATAGCAGCATTACGCCTAAAAACAAAGTGGTCTTACGTAACGCCTTGATTCCGGAAAATTGTCAGATACGGAAAAATATATTCGACCTAGTTTTCTGTTCTGATCATCCTATCGCGAAAGATGACAAAGTAACGTTACCAGTTATTAATAAATGACAGTACATGAGTTTTAATGTTGTATTTTACACTGCGAAAGAAATACGTTAGATAATTCCTAATTTAACAAGGAGTAATTTATTGAAACATAAAATCGTTCGTATTTTGAAATATTGCTTGCATTAAGATATAAAGAAAAAATCTTATTTTAACCCTCTAAGCGGTTCGCACGTACAATACCGCCAAACCGATGATGTCTTCAAAGCCGGTGTCACATACAATTTTCGACCTCCAAAAACGCTCTGAAAATGAATGTAATGTACATTTTTACCAGTGCTTTCCCCCCCATGCAATTTTGCTGTAGGAGGGTCAGGTCGATTTTTTAAGAACTGCACCCCTCTTTCACTGATATTTCTTGACTGATGCACCCCTACCCCCTGAGGCACAAAGACGCTGATAGCTTTTCATGGCTTTGCAAATCTCTATTTCGAAGTATCTCATTTGCGGTAACATATGTATCTCTAATTAAACCACTTAAATATCTTGGATGGTAAAAAATATAAATAAGTCTCTCAAAGAATATTTTTTTTGTACTTTTAGAATCCATTATTTCTTATGGGATGAACTTCGAGAGTGGAAGAGCTTTATGTTTATTAAAAATTAACAATCTATAATATCTACTTTTATATCTATTTATAACCGGAAGTAAATTGACAACAACGAGGGTGGCTTTCCCGTACTCCATTCTAGTCGACTAAGGGTGAAGTAATAGAACGCTTTGGCTACTGACTCAGTAAACCTTTAGCGTATTTTTGGAGACTTTTTTTCTTCGATGTGTTCCACTCGGAGGGTTAAAGCGTAATATAATGAGAATTGTGCCGAAACAACGTCTTAAATACAACTTAGTTGATATGCTAAGTTCTTCAAGGACTTCAGGGCAGTAGGGCAACTGGATTGCCTGGGCCAAGCCCTCTAATCCAGAGATTTCTAATAGTAAGCAGAAAATGGCAATGAGGAGAAAATAAAACAGCTAAAAGATGAAACAGGGGATAGGGAGGTGGGTTCGTGAGTTCATAACACAAAAAACTAGAGAGGAGAAAGCTTAGGGACAAATATTTTGGCACAAATATTTTTGAGGTCAGAGAGATACGTACACTGCGACGACCATGACACTGGACACTGGACACTGGAATATAATATTTTGGGGATTCTAGGGTAGAAGCCCTTTATCCCCAATGTCAACTTTGGTAAATGTACTAATTTAGCAATCACTGGCTGATGTCAATAAGTATTAACCCTTATGTTCATTTTGTACAGAATACCATACATGCCACTTTACAACTTTACAACTTTTACCACGTGTAGCAATGTATAGATTAGTATACATCTTGTTTTTCCAAAATTTTCACATCACGATTTTTTTATTGATTTTTTTTGTTTTTTATAGCCCAAAGGTTTGGTTTGGTTTGGTTTGGAGTGCTACGGACTACTTTTTGCAACACGAGGGATAATGAGACCGGAACCTACTGCTTAAAGCCGATTCCGAACGGCTACGAACATCCATGCCACTGTGGGATTCGAACCCACGAACTCTGGTACCGAAGGCCAGCACCCTAACCATCCGGCTATTGTTCGGCTATAGCCCAAAGGAGCTACCTATATACTTTTTTTGCTTTTCTTAAAAAAAGCAATCTTGCCACGGTAAGGGTTAATAATGCGAAAAAGAAAAGTAGAGAGGGAGAGGAAAGATGAGAGAGAAAGGGCACATACACACAAAATAATAATAACCAGAAGGGGACATAAGTTTTACAATAAAATAAAAAACATATCTTCAATCGCCCATTTTTATATTTTTTTTAATATATTTTTTATTTTTATTTATTTATTTTGACTCAGTATAACCTCTTGTACAAAATAGAATAAGAAGAAGACAGATACAGTAATACACATGATACATAAAAGTAACTGAGGTTTTTGTTTTTTTAATCTGGCTGAAGATATTCACAAAAAATTCATTAGGGACGAATACCCGTCCGTAAAATCGTATTCACCCTAGGACGTCTGCAATTCTAGAGATGGAGTAGTTTTGTCATTCGGGGGCGATTCAAATAGCCACTGGAGGACCAATAGAATTGCAGAGATTCGTCCAATCAAATTACAGCTAAGTTCTTCGTAACTATCGCCAACTTTTTTTATCGTTATTCTGAAAACTTTTAATTGTATTCTTTTGTTTTAACACTGACCTGTGTTGTATTTTTGTATTGTACTGTTAGTTAATGAAAAGTATCATTAGAACAGAATGTGAATATAATATTAACAAAAAGAAAACTTTTTCATTTGTTAAATACAAGGGTGTATTACTAAATATTATGAAATATTTAATTTTTATACGTCATTATTCGAAATTAAAAGAGCCCTCAAAAGTACTGGAAACCACTGTTTATTTCGGAGTCATATAACTGCTAGTGGAAAGGTGACTGACATTGCCTAGTAAGAATGGGCTTCTAACACTAGGTTGTACATTAGAAGCAGGAACCAAACAGAAAACTCCCAGGCTTGACCTGATACCTCCAGAGGTATCGTTTGGGAATATGGAGAACATTGCGACCATGAATCCATTTTAAGTGAGCCAGCCGCCATTAACGAACATGCAGATCTTTGACTGGCTTGAACCTTGATCCTGCAGCCCTCCAGTGACGAAATCGCTGCTTTTCCCGACTAAGCTACACCACTAAACACCACTTGCCCCTTAATTATATATCCCTAGACCGAATGGGTACGAAGCGGCTAGTTTAGAATATTTTTAGCTTTAGTTAAACTCTGGTAAGGCACTGAGGTCGGAACTGAATAAGTTTCTCAATGATGTTACAGATTTTACTATAATCTCACAATCTTCATAACTGGTGCAGTAGAGCACTGATTTTATCATAAAATTTTGAAAAGAAAAATAAGAAATCTTTGTGGCTTTATGAGGGCGACAATGCAAGATCTGTCATTACAAAACGTTAGTAGATGTAAACAAACCCAATGCAAGGTAAATGACGATGAGTAAGAGAATATTCGTAAAAAGATGTGTTATGTCAGAACAAACTGGAGCGAGATAAAAGCTGCTTTTCCAATCAACGGAAGGAAATTGTATTTTAACACCAAAACCTTCAGCAATAAGGAGTAACTGAGTTCACAACTAAGACTTAAATTAGTGTGGACGATCCCACACAGACAGTAATATTGACCAAACATTATTTTATCAGGCAATAAATGATGTCCTGAAAGGAAGCGTTGAATTCCACTTATTAATGAGAATGAAAAATTTTTTTTTAATTCCCATTAGAGAAGTACTTTTATTTATACTACATATTTTAATACTGAAAAAAAAATATTTACATGTTGGACCCAATAAATTACTACACAGTTTATTAAAATAATAGGCAATATACAGACCACTAGAAAATTAACTACATAAAAAACTCACTTTGAATGGAATACCTACTAAATTTTATTTGCCTTTCCTTGTTATGCATACAAACAAACGCTTACCCTTAAAAGAATACTGTAGTGCTGAAATATTCCTATACATTGATTGTGACATTACAGTTTATTTAAGAAATGTTTGTCTAGCAGCTGAAAATCCTTTAAGTCTGTTTTCGTTTTGTAAATATTTGACCGGAGCATTATTATTTCGCAGTCAACAGAATTAGGCAGCATTGATAGTTCTTCTCTTTTCTTGTTAGCAATGACGTATCCAGCGGAAGTGCAAAGAGACATGTGCACTTCCCAAATTATTTTTATCGAAATATTTTATGTAGCCTCCTCACTATGGCCAATTGTTCACCACTTCCTGATGGTGACCTTGAACGATGGTTCACGGGTTGCATCCACACACTGGGCCACTAAATGAGCCGAGAGCGTGGATTCGTCCATAGGGTCTACTGCGCACTTTAGTTGCGCATCTGGCTGCCTTTGATCTTTGGAGAAAAACCGCCTCCGAAGCTATCGTCCACCAAGGCTATTTTATCGTCTGCCACCATCGACCACGATAAGCCATACCCCCTCCAGACGGTGGTAATGGCTTGCAGTGGACCATAGTGTGGAGGGGCAGGATAAATTTTTATTAAGGTATCCGTCTACATTAAAAACGTCATTTTTTGCCCAAAATCATAATTTTTTTTTTCTGTTGTAAAATTTCAAATCTGTTTTTGTTTTGTCTCTACGGCATTTTAAAGAAAAGTCACAGCTGTTTTAAACATCAGCGACAACTGTCAAAACAAATCGGAAGTAGCGACTTCGGAACCGGAAGTTGTAAATTTAAAGCCTTTTAAAGAGCATTTTTTGGACAAAACTTTTTAAATTATCATGAAGATTGGTTAAAACATTCTTCTAGTATTTTTAATAATTAGCAACTTGGCAATTAGAAAGTTTTGAAGCAAGAAAGTGTAGGGAATTTTAAACATGTATTTTAATTTTTTAATAGTTAAAGTTGCTTTCATAAACTTCAAATGCGTTTTTCTCAGAACGGTATTTTTAATAAAATGTTGAAACTTGAAATGTGATTTCTCAAAAATTTCTTAAATTATTTTGTTGAAAATTATTATGAATGCTTTTGATAGTATTTACTAGTAAATGACCTAAAAGCTTTAAATTTGGATAATTTTTAATGATGTTACACTCATAGTTAGATATAAAGGTAATGAAAATTCGTTAAAAATTCAATGTGTATGATTTTGAAGGACCAAAATTTTTTACCAAATGTAAATTAAGCAAAGATTTTAGGTGATTCACTAGTCCAGTGTATAAGAAATGTGTTGCATAAAAAAATATTGAAATAATTTAATTTATTAAAATATTAGACCTTTTGAAAAAAACCCGATTTTTTTACTAAATTTTCTTTATTTATTAGAAATTTTATAAAAACTTCTCCAGGAATAAATTTTTTAAGTGCAATTCTCTATGATAATATAAAAAATAAATCTAAAAATGTAAAAACATGAACTAGTTTCTACGTTTAAAGAAAAAAGTTCTCCGAACGTAGACGGATACCTTAAAACAAAGAAGTGTTTGTCTGGCAGACGAAAATTACTTTGAAATCTGTTTGTTTTGTAAGCATTTGACCGTAATATGACACTTTCGCAGCCAACATAATTAACCAGTACCGATAATAATTGCTCCGTTTCTGTTGTTGACACTGACTTACCTGAAAGTACGATGAGACATATGCATCCCTAACTTTTTATTTCTTTTATCGAAATTGAAATATTTCAGGATAAATTTCTATTAGAGGAAATAAATGGTTGCTTAGCAGCCGAAAATTACTTAACGTCTCTCTTCGTTTTGTAAATATTTTGTAAATAACATAACACTTTCGAATTCAACAAAATAAGGCAACAATGATAGTACACATATTGCTTTTCTTGTTATCAGTGACATACCTATAGAGGGGCAAGAGGATATATGCACTCCCAAATTTTTTTTATTTTAAATCAAATTAAAATATTTAAAAAAATTACTATCTCCTACATAATAATAGCCTAAGTTATCTGTCCGTTTGTCCTCAAATTTATGAAGCAGTTAGACCTAGAATGGACAGAGGCATCCATATTGGATTCTTGATGAGTTAGGGTTAACAAAATTCAAAGCAAGTCTTTAAAACGTTCGAAATCCCCCTCCCTCCCTTTTCGAGCGTTAAATGCCATTATTTCAAGCCCTATTTTCCCCGGTTAAGAGCAGGCTATTAAGTTTATCACATAATAAATAGGTAAAAATGACATTTTTTTAGCATTATGACGTCCTTCCTTTAACCATCTCATTTAATCATTTCTTATTTTAAATTATTTAAATATCGTCTGCATTATTTTCATACGTTTTATCACTGAACTTAGATATGACTTAAATGCTTTTCTTTTATATTTGGCGTAAATAATACATTAGGTACAGATGGGATACTTTTAAATTTAATCATCGATTATCTTTTGTTGCAATGATAATTTTATCATCAGTATTAACAACAAATTTCTTTTCATAAAAGTCAATGAGTCAATTTCACAGACTAATAAATATCTATTATCCTATAAAAATTTAAGTTATATATCTTTGAAAAATAAGAAGTTTGTTCGTCTGTTTGTTTGTTTTTTATACATAACCATACAATTTGACTAAATGAATTCAACGTGATTCTAAACTGCATTCACAGTATCGGGAGACTTTAGAGGAGTGTGAAGATAAACAAATTATTGAGCATTCGTCAGATAATTCTCAGCCACTAAACAAACCATTTTTTTAAACTGCCTCATAGGGTACTCTACAATTCTGAAAAATTAAAAATTTTACTAATCTTGTCATATGATGGACGTCATGCTAGTACTATTATAAGTATATTAAACTTTAAGAAATGTTTTTTTTCTCCTCATGCTTGATTTTTAAAGTAAAAATCGTTTGCATATAAGTTTTCTCTCTGTTATAAATAAGTTTTTCCTATTATTTTTTAAAATCTCTTTTATACACCGAAGAAATTGCTTTGGATAATATTAATTATGATGAAATAATTGATATTTTTCCTGAATTTACTGTTTTATATTTTGTGTGTGCTGTATTTCTTGTAGGAGACAGAGGGGACCTGGCAAGAAGAAAATGACTAGGGGCCTAAAATGGGCTTAATCTAGCTCCACATGTGGTTTTAGTTATATGTTACCTTCCAACCAACACCAATTTATCGAGTTAATGGGAAATTAAAAAAAGGTTGGTTTAAAAGCCTGTTAAAATTCTTTTAATGTAAGCATAACTCAGATTTAACTGAGCTTAAAATTTTTTTAAGAAAACTGGTACGGCCATACCAGTGTGTATCGAATGAATGTAATTTTATCATTGCACCTCCCATATGCAGGTACTTTTCGCTTTCTGGTATTTCCTCTGTACACACCGAGTCACGTGAGTAAATAATGTCCAGCTGTTTTTGATGCAACTTCTATCAGCGTGTGAAAACACCAAGTCTGCTAGAGGAAAACAGGGATTTGATAAATTGACGCGTGTAAATTCCATTGAGCAACTTTACTGTCTTGATTCACTTTCTAAATATTTAACTATCCGCGCTGAATAAAATACACCATTTACAGTAAATAGAATCTAATTTAACTTTGGAATAGCTTTAAAATCGTTATAAAAAGTTTTGAATTTTTGAACACCATATCTTAAACAATTTTCCTACGTATGCTATACTTTTTTACTTTTCTCACGTTGTACAAAGTACATCACACGAGTATTTGTGTTCGAATACTAAGCGAGAATAGTTAAAGGTTAAAAAAAATATCCGTAATGGACAATAAAACAACGCTCGAAAAACTATTTACCCTGTTTCTAATATATTTCCTCCAGCAAATAAATAACTATATAAATAAAATAAAATTTCAATCTGTTTTATCCCCTATATAATAATAGTTTAAGTTATCTGTCCGTCTGTCCTCGAAATTTTGAAGCGGTTGGACCTGGAGTGGATAGGGGCATCCATGTAAGGCAATTTGTCGCAACGTCACGAACTACTATAATGCCCTTCCCATTTATTTTCATGTTTACAACAGCCAATAGACAAACAATAAACTGCCCTTCCGTTTGAAACTAAAGCCAGTATTGTCATAATTTGAGAATTTACCCTATTGCGTGAAATCGCCTCATTGGAATCTTGATGAGTTAGGTTTAACAAGATTCAAAGCAAATCTTTAAAACGTTCGATATCCCCCTCCCCACTTTTAGGGCGTTTAATGACAATATTTCAAGCACTGTTTTCCCTGATCAAGAGCAGGATATTAAGTTTATCATATAATAAACAAGTAAAATTAACATTTATTTAACCATCTCCTTTAATCATTTCTTATTTTAAATTACTTAAATAACTTCTGCATTATTTTCATACGTTGTATCACTGAACTTAGATATTACGCAAATACTTTTCTTTTAAATTTAGCATAAATAATAGGTTAGGTACATATATGATAAGTTTAAATTTAATCCTCGATTGCTTTTTGTTGCAATGAAAATTTTATCACCGGTAGTAATAACAAATTCTTTTCATAAAAGTCTAGGAGTCTATTTCACGGATTAATAAATATCTAGTGTTTAAGCTATATATCTTTGAAAACTAAGAAGTTTGTTCGTTTGTGTGTTTGTTTTTTATACATAACCACAGCTTGACTAAATGAATTCTAAGTGATTCTAAACTGCATTCACAGTATCGGGAGACTTTAGAGGAGTATGAAGATAAACAAATTATTGAGTGTGTACCAGATAATTCTCAGCCAAAAACAAACCATTTTTTTAACTGCCTCATAGGGTACTTTACAATTCTGGAAAATTAAAAATTTTACTAATCACGTCATATGACGGGCTATATGCTAGCCTTATAATATGTTTGGTTATTTTTTACAAAGTATCGTAAAGATAAGTTTTAGAACTACTGAGAACATATTTCAAGTACCGACACTACTTTCCGCTTTAGAACTTTACTTTTCGCATTTCTACTTCAGACAATTCATTTCGATAAAGTATTATAATAATAAACCTAAAAATCTATTTCGTTTCCTAAACCTTACCATTCCTTCATTTTTATTAATCTTTTCAGATATGTTAGATTACATTTAATCTCAACAGAAAAATCGCATTTCTTCTAAACATAAACTGATCTTAAATTTTATGCAATTTTTATCTGCTACTACCGATTAAATCTACGTCGAATTTGGGTCTTATATTAGATTTGCTCAAACTTTTTATGGTAAAATATTAAGTTTAACCCTAAATTACATTACTGTATTACTACTGTAAGTTGATTGGCAACGTTAATAGAGCCAGCCATATTACCTGGTAGAATAGGAAGCAGAGGTTTTGACAACAGTGCTAATTTTGGTGATATTAATAAATGTTGTCCAAAATTAAGGAAATTTATGACAAACCACATGGTTTTGTATGAAACAAATGCACATTCATACTGACAACCATATGAATATAAAGATAACTATATAAAATGATAGGTTTTTATTTGCCCATGAGAGTCACTGAAATTTGTACTTTTTGTTGTTAGAATATTATTGATAAACATTTCATTGTAACGTAAAAATTAACCAAGAATTAAATTTAAAATTAGTTCTTATATAAAAATGCTATAATTTGCGTCACATAGAAATGAAAGTTAATCACTTTATATCTAAATTTCCAGGTCAAATCGAATGGATACTACGCAGACGATGTTTAAATAATATAAAATAAGAAATGACGTCATAATGATAGAAAAATATCATTTTCACCTATTTATTATGTGATAAATTGAAAATTTTAGTCTCCTGCTTTTAACAAAGGAAAACTGCGCTTAAAACAATTACATGGGATTAACGGAATGACGTCACATTGCTAGAAATATTGCTTCTTTCACTTAGTTATGATGCGATAAATTAAAAAGTTAATCGTTTGCGTTTAACCGGAGAAAATAATGCTTGGAATAATGACATGAAAAGCTCGAAAAAGGGGGAAGGAATGGATTTCGAACGTTAAAAATTTTCAAAAACCTTCCTAGGGATATACCTAATAATTTCCCAAATTTTCACGGCAATTGGATGTATGGTTTTTGAGTCTATCAAGTACAGACAGACACAAATTCATTTATATATATATATATATATATATATATATATATATATATATATATATATATATATATATATATATATATATATATATATATATATATATATATATATATATATATATATATATATATATATATAGATAGATAGATAGATAGATAGATAGATAGATAGAACTAAACTTTTTGCATTTTTACTCCAGATAATTCCCTTCGACAAGATATTTTAGTACTAATCCCAGAAGTCCCATTCATTTCCTAATGTTTACCTGTTTTTTTTCTTCCCATTAACATTTCTAGATATATTAGGTTACATAACGTAACACAAAAATAGCAGCATTACGCCTAAAAACAAAGTGGTCTTACGTAACGCCATGATTCCGAAAAACTGTTAGATACGGAAAAAGATATTCGACCTAGTTTTCTGTTCTCAGCTGCTTCCATTCGGAAAAATTGTTTTATTTCACATACGTTCGTTGAATTTTGCATCGATGTTTCTTTGTTGCTACAGTGGCAAAATTTTGAAAGGTCTTATAATTTTGCAACCCACTGTATATCTGTAGCATATATTAAATATTATCTGAATGATGTCTGAACTATATTCTCCAATTTTAATCTTAAAGGAATGTCTCTCCCGAGGCTGAGGCTGTAGTGACTTTTCCATGAAACAAAATCAGCAATTTGCATATTGTACATCTACTCTTTTAATCGGCCATAGTACATTCCAAACTGTAAAGTCTGCCTTAAAACAGCCTATTTTTGATCGGTATGAAATAAAAAGTTCTGTTTAGAAAAAATAGCTTTCCTACATCATTAATAAAGTTCTAACTATATAAAATCTATTTAGTTTTTATATGTGAAACCATACATATTTTTAAAAAGTATAAAGTACGTGCACCAAATGAAAATGAATAAATGGATATTCGCTTACCAGAAAAACTAATTTTGGAATTTGTGAATTTGAAACTAATATCTTACACCAAGTAAAAAACGAATAACTATTTTTACCCGAGAATCTGAATTATATTAATATGAGCAATATATTTTATTTTATAGTATTGTGACGTCGCTATACTCCATTGACTTCACAAAGAGGTTTTGTTAAAACCCGGGCCAAAGCGACATACGGTCTGGAATTTTGACATTAAATTACAAAAGATTTTCGGTTCCATAAGCCTTGAGATGTCCGAAGATCGGACTCAAAGCGGGAAGGACAGACTGTCAGGCGCAAACGAAAGGACAAATCGGAGGTAAGCAGGAAGGCGAAGCAGGAAGGAAAAGCCAATGGGAAGAAGCGAAAGGTGACGTCAGGCGGCGTGAGTTTTCGCCGCAGGAAGATTGACTACTACGAGAAAACAGCGGTTTGATTTTGGAGCGCCAATCTCCAGTTTTGTGTGGGACTCAAGGAGTCCAAGTTGTACCCCTGTGCAACCGTATATCTGTCTGACCCCTGACTACAGATTGTTTTTTTTTAGGTTCGCCTCTAACCTGGGACTTTTAAGTCCGCACCAGTTCACCTGAACCATGTGATTTCCATTCGGAAAAAATTGTGAATAGATTTATTTATATTTTAGTGAAGAATAAAAGTTGTTATTGTTATGAACTGTACGTCATGTCACTACAACTTCGACACCCCCACGATACCAGAGGGTCCAATGACGTTACACATCATAAAATCTATCCTTTTTATAAAAAAAATTATCCACCTGTTAACAGCTTTTAATTTTTTTAAAAAATTTTAAAATGTCAAATTCTTTTAAAGTTTTGGTTAACAGTATAGATCAGATACTTTACTTATTTTATTTCAATGAATAATATTTTTTGTTACGCTTTTTTTGCTAATTTATATAATATACTACACGAAATGACAAAACTAAACAGTTTTATTCAAAGTTAGAAAGTTATTAAAGAAATTGCAAAAATTTCATTCTGAAAGAAGCAGAATATTTTATTTTATGAAATGAATCGAAAAACATTATTATTATGAAGATTTAAGTATCAAAAACTACCATGTACTTTTAAAATATCACGAGATCGTTCAGAATTCAATGTGGTGTGACTGTCATTCAAAGCTGTCCGGCCACACATGTTTTGAAACTTAGAATGCTTTTACTTCCAATAGATTTTCTGAGTTAAACATATTTTTTCATAACTCTCTCTCCTTGTAGGAAACGATTTTGAAATCAATCACATTTGGATATCTGTTTTTCTCAAGGCGGACACTTCTCCTCTTTATCTTCCTAAGTTAAATAACTTTTTACGGAACGGTGATTTTCGACTTGACAACCATTCCTCGTATTATAGTATAGGATATATGAAAACTAAGAAGTTTGTTCGTTTGTGTGTTTGTTTTTTTATACAAAACCACAGCTTGACTAAATGAATTCTATGTGATTCTACACTGCATTCACAGTATCGGGAGACTTTAGAGGAGTATGAAATAAACAAATTATTGAGCTTGTACCAGATAATTCTCAGCCAAAACACAAACCATTTTTTTAGCTGCCTCACCGAGTACTTTACAATTCTGGAAATTTTAAAATTTTGCTAATCACTTCATGTGACGGGCTATATGCTAGTCTTATAATATGTTTAGTTCGTTTTTAC
>CM063510.1:1671084-1718584 GCA_032207245.1 Pardosa pseudoannulata | reverse complement strand
TCCCATTTTTTATTGCTATGGGGTATTGTTAGACTATGCAACATAATTTTTGAAATTCTGTTGTATGTTAAAGTTTTATCCGACTGCAGACTAAGTGATAACAACACAAGTCTTTGTATTACAGCTAGTGGTATTGTCTTCTACTCGGCTTGGAGTAGACATACAAGTTCCTTCACCGATTTTTGACGGGTAGTGTACCCCTTAATTCGGCGATCCAACTCGTTCTAGAGGTTCTCGATAGCGTTCAGGTCTGGTCTCTGGGCAGGTCAGTCCATTCGATGAACTTCATTGGCACCATACCAAGCCTTGGTTAACCTCGAAACATGACAACTGGCATCGACGTCCTGAAACTAACAGGAGTCCAACCCGTAAAACTGCCACAACGTAGGAAGCACACTGTCATCGAAAAATAGTGCAGTAGGCACCGGAGTTGAGGTTATCATGAATGGGGACCAAGGGTCCCAGTCCATACCAGAAGAAACACCCCCAGACCATAATTCCACCTTCTCCGAACTTGACTGTTGGCGCAATGCATTCTGGCAAGAGACGTTCTCCAGGCAGACGCCAGACCCAGACCCTGCCATCCGAACGGTAAAGGATGAACCTTGATTCGTCGCTCCAAAGAACCCGTTTCCACTGATCTACGGTCCAATTTCGATGTGCTTTGCACCACATTAACCGAGCAGCGTGGTTGGACTTTGTGATCAAAGGCTTATGGGCAGCAGCACGACCATGAAAACCAAGCAGATGTGCTTCTTTACGGATGGTATTCATTGAAACAATATTCCTGAATGCCTATTGAAACTCCTCGCGGATGAGGGCCATCAGTTGGGTGCAGTTCTTCCAAATTTCTCTGGACCACACTCGTCGGTCTCTATCTCTCAGATTCGTTGTTCTTCCGACTCGGGGCACATTCGGACAATCACCGTTCCCCTTCTACATCTTAATCACATAGGCCACTGTCGATTTTGGGTACTTCAGATCGCTAGATATGCCCCTTAAGGATCGGAAACATTTGAGATACCCGATAATTATACCTTTCTCGAAATCAGAGAGCTTCGAACTGTGCGTCATCTTTGCATGTGACTAATGCTGATGTTGTTTCCTATACGATGTATACCGGCGGAGGCCGTGACGTACCTCATGACCGCAGATATCGTCATTTGCATAGGTGTCCAAATACTTATTCGTAGACAGTGTATATATATATATATATATATATATATATATATATATATATATATATATATATATATATATATATGTATGTATACACACATATATATATATATATACAAAATTCTTCTGTCCATGTGTTTGTAATAGAATTCCTCCTAAACGGCTGGACTGATTTTGATAAAATTTTGTGTATGTAATTAAGTTGACTCAAGAATGGTTATTCACAATATAACCAGAAAGAAAATATTTTGTATTAAAAACCCAGTATTGCTCGCTTATTAAGATTATTATAATGCCTCTTGAAACCCTTCTTTGCAAGCGTACATGTGGCTCAGTGGTCAGCGTAACGGGCATCAGTACGAGAAGTTACCGTATCGAATCCCAGCACAGGCGAAGTCAGAATTGTTTTTAAATCTAACTACGTTTGTGATGACTGTACGTGTGGTGGTGTCAAATATTTTTAAAATAATATTTTTTCCTTACTTTTCCATCAAAACTGTTCAATTTATAATTTATATAAAAACATCTTACAATTTTTGAATTTACAACAGTAAAAGAGAACAACGTCTGTCGGGTTGTCTAGTACATACATATAAATGCATTTATATGTATGTATATATATACATATTGTTGTAAATTTGCGATGTGAGAACAAGAGATGAGGTAATATAAAAATGTTCACTCACCTCCACAACACATCTGCATCGGGAGCACAGTAGAAGAAACAGGAACTTGAAGTAAATTCCACAAACGTATCCATATTGGATTAAATGTATAAGATGATTAAACATTCAGACATTCAGTACTCGAGAACTCTGCCTTTTTCTTTAAGATAATTTTATTATTAACATTACGACAGCAACACAAAAAACAACATCAACAATTACACACGCAACATAGGCAACTACTAAAACTAAACTACTGTTACAAAAGCTCCTCGCAGAGCCACCTATATATTATAAAATGAAAGAGAAGAATTGGTGGATTACGATTAAAACAGATATTGAATCTTAACACATATATACCTATATATACATATAAATACATTTATATACACGTGTATATATATATATATATATACACGTGTGTGTGTGTGTGTACACACACACATAAATAATATAAGGATACTCTTAATTCTCTACGGGGTTTTTAAATGCAATAGTAAGAAAACCTAAGACGAATATAGCTAAAACTTATATTGCTTTAAATGTAGAAACAATTCAACTCTTTTATAATAGTAGTTGGCACTAGATGGCAAGTTTTTTATTCAAGTTTTCATATGCTGATTTGGATTGGGCAAACTTCCGAAGATGACGGTGTATCTTTTTTGCCATGGACCCCACTCCCACTGAATTTAACTGTGTGTGACTATACTTGTGAAGCTTTATAAAATATCTTGTTTTTTTATCCCCTTTGCCGCGGGATTTATTAAAACTATGTGAAAGGTTTGGTTTGGTTATGATTTAAAACGCTATGCTCTTTTTTTCTTTTTTTACGAGGGTTTAAATAGACCGAGACCTACTGTTTAATACTGATTCCGAACCCATGTCACCTGTAAGTTCGAAGGACAGCGTTCTACCCATTCGGCTAACTGCGCGAAAGGATTACATGTGCTGTGTATACCGTTGATAGTACCACATTGAATAGAGTCTAGCAGGAACTGGATCACACCGGAGATGATTATAAATAGCCCTGTAGTTAAATAATTCATAAATTGACAACTTGTAATCTATCTAAAGTTTACTTTTCTAGCAATGTATTTTTAGATATCTTTTGCATCAAGGTATAAATAAATTAAAGTAAAAATCCTATGTACAAGCATAGGTTAATGAAAATTATACCAAATCAACTGATTAAATGGAAATTTAATTGACACGCAAAGTTCTTAATAATCGCTAATTGTTGGCACCATTTTTTTGAGGAAGCTTTCACATCTTCTTACTTATCTCTGCTTTGTACTTTTATTTGTTTATTTTTTTATGAAAATTATTATTATAATCGAACGTAGTTATAATATACATCTATCTCTGTATGAAATCCTCTGTATGTATGTATGTAGGTTCGCTTGTTTTCTATGCAGATAATGGTTGGATCTTCGTGAAATTCTACTCAGTAATTTAGTTTGACCTTGGGAAGTATTTAGCCAGATCAAATTAATCCGAAATCAAGATTTACTTAGTTTATTTAATATTATCTATTTGGCTTCTTCCTTGCTTTTTAATTTCGTTTTTAACTCTTTCTGTGCCAATTTATTCAGTTGTCATGAGTAACGGTTTGATAGCTTAAAATTAAAAGTTTTTTGGTTTGTAGCGCTACGGTCTACGTTTCGCAACGCGAGGGCTAATGAGACCGGGACCTAGTGCTTAAAGCCAATTCCGAACGGCTACGAACATCCATGCCACAGTGGGATTCGAACCCACGAACTCCGGATCTGAAGGCCAGCACCCTAACCAATCGGCCATAGTTCGGCTTAAAATTAAAAGTACTTTACATTTTCTTTACCTTTGCTCTCTTTAAGACTACATGGCCCAAGGAAGTTATTTTGACTGCTTTTTAATTTCAATTAGGAAAACAAAATGTATATAATGATACAATTTCTTAGAATTTTGTGACATTTTGTACAGAGCACATTAATAAACGCATTTATATATTGTGCAAAAAGTCACAAAAATCTAAAAAATTGTGTCATTATATACATAATTGTTTTTCTAATTGAAATTAAAAAGCAGTCAAAATGGTTTTCTTGGGCAATCTACTGTTAAATAATCTTGCAAAAATCTTAAGTATTTTTTGGTTTACTTTTTTTTCCGTATGGAATTCTTCATATTTACTTTAAAAATAAATAAATAAATAATAAAATAAAAAAAATCTTCGGAATAATATTTTATTTATTTATTTATTTATTTTTAAAAAAGTGGTGTAAAGAACATACATTGGTGTTTAGGAAAATAATTTTTCAGCTATAGATGTGGTAAGTTGTGTATTAAGCAGCGAATTCTGACAATTAAATCGAAATTATATAGCTCAGTTGGTAGCAATCCCAAATGACTTTTCAGAAGCATCTATATATCGATTCAAGCTGTATTCTTTTGATACAAAATTCAATTAAAGTATGTTTAAACTCTTCAAAAAACTTTTCAGTAGTCTTTTAAAGAATAACTGTCCTTGGATAAATGAATACATACAAATGATATGGCGAATTCTCTAGTTTAAAACTTTAGTTGTTGAGATCTAGTCTCAATATTCCCAGTAAGGAGTTCTTCAGGAGGAGTGAGACAGAGTACTCCTGCTCCTCATTAATAACCTCAATGACTCCATGCCACAGAGGTGTTTAACGTTGCTGGCCCTCCAGGGAAACTATAACACTGCAGATACGAGCGGATTCAAAGCTGCATTCCAACTCGTATCGCAAATGAATGTTGAACAAAAGGAAAGAGATTGAGCAGTTAACCAAAATTTAACATTTATTTCGACCTCACTCAAATATTTCTACGCGGGAAAAATACTGCAGCTAGCTGGACATTAGCGAGGCGAGAGACATGCACTGCTGTTCATATCCCGCGCCGGTAAGTGTTGTACCGGTACAGTTACAGTTACATGTCGCCTACGTACGTCGCTCGACCAAGGAGTCTTGTGGTGGCTACGCGTCACCGCAACACCTACTAAACAGCCTTTTCTTTCCAGGAAACGCTTATTTTAATTCGCTTTTTTTCTCATATGCCCAGTGTATTTTATTTTCGCTTTATACCCAAATGTTTAATAAAATGCATTTTTCTTCTGATTAAATAAGTTATTTGTTTTCTTATATAGTTAATTACGTCTGTTGATACTGTATCGATCATTAAAACAATACCCCAGGCCCAAGATCTACCCACCACCTTAATATTCTTTATTTGTTTTTAGCAGTGTACAATAGCATAAAAGAACGGAACTAATGGTAAACAAAAAGTTATTATTCTCCATGCAATTCAATTTTGAAGACAATCGCTCAACAGTGTCAGTTTATTTGAATTGACATGCCAAATAGCAAGAAGAAATTTTCCCAAACATAAAGTAAAATTCATAATGTAATCAAAATAAAAATTAAAAAGGGATAATGTAGTGGGAGTATTGTGGATTGTCATCTACCAGCTTTATCAATGTTAATCTCAAGGTAAAGCAAGGGCGAGTTTGCAAGTTGATTTCTGAACTGGTTTCTAAATGAATTTCATCGAATAAAATACTATTGAGCTATGATTTTTTTTTTCAAAATTATTTGCTAGCTGCAAAATTGCTCTCGCAGGCCTCATGCGGTCTGGAAACCCCCTGCCTTTCATTATGAGTTCGTCTTTCGAATCTCTTTCTGACATAGATGTTTAGTAGAAAAACAAACTTGGTACAGGATGATGTTTCTGAAAAGACAAGAGTTAGAAATTGTAATTTCAGTTTTTTTTTTATGATAATAAACTTAAACTTCAATAGAAAGTTAATATTGAATATTAATTTTGTTATTTGTCTTTAATGCAAATTATAAAATCTTCTAAACCTTTTTTGTGTCTTATTTTCAATTAAATTTAATTTAACAGTTTTATTGAGAATGGGGGTTTCCATGAATATCCATTGGGTATCAGATAAGGTTAGGTGAAATAAAAACAATGACTTGTAACAATAACAATTATAATTTATTAAGAAGGAATTGGCCGTGTCACTGGGGATAGCGAGCGAGGGAAGTCCAAGCGGGAGGAAAAGTCAATATCTAGCGTTTGCTCATCTCCGGCGGGAAAGTGGAGAGAAGCGTGTGATATGACGTCAGTTGCGCCTTCTTAAGATTGGCTGCAGAAATTCCCGCTCTTAGATGATTCACCTCGCTACAGTTTTCTACACTACGAATAATATCATCATCTCTAACAGACATAAACTATGCATACACTATTTATGATTTATAAGAAAAAATGGTATATTTTTTTTGCACAGAAAGTGATAAAATCTTTTAGTTGAGAAGCTAAATAACAAGCTGTTATGACGTTTAATTTACAATTGTTTCTAAGCAACTGTGGCGGAATATACGCTGCTTCATAGTCCATTCGCACAAAGTTTACAACCTTAAAATTATTTTTAATCCCCAAAATGCGTATCATCATTAGTTTACATTCTACATCACTCATCATCCTATAATATACTTAAAAGAAAATCACTACAGTATTTTGTTGGAACTTTTAAATTGTGAAGTAAGGAATAGTAAGAAAGTTGCTTCATCTTACCACGGTATTTCTCTTATGGTTGGTCTCACCAAAGTCGTTTAATTAACCCATGCAGACAACCAATGGTGGAACACAATTTTATATTTAAACAAAGATTAATCATGGTTAGCTGTTAAACGACTGGGGTGAGACCGGCCCTTAATCAGAGAGCAACTACTTGCGATTAGGATAATCGGTGATTATATCGATTTTTTTTTTTTTATTTGGTGTTTAAAGTAATTTAATTGTAATCACTATATGTTGTACAATGTTTCAATGCTTACAACTGTATGATTATTTAGACAAAATAAACACACATGTAGAAACATCACACTCTAACCCTTCTATTCTTTTTTTAACTGTCAACTGCAACAGATCATTTTCCGTTGCTAATGTAAACATAAAAGAGGTAAACAACCCGCGTTTTGTTGGTTGGAACATTTCCTGATATGTTTTATTCTGATAACATATAAGTTACTGAAATGGAATCCAATATAACTAAGAGATTTGTTGTACTGTTGCAAAGTGACAGTTCCACCAGCGAAAACAAATATTTAAGGCTACTAAATGATGCAAATATTAATGCAAAAAGTGTATCAACTCTTTCATTTAATTTTATTAATGAAGATAAATTGCAGAAATGTATAATTAATGCTGATGATTATGGGGGAATGATTTTTACTAGTACTAGAGCTGTCAGTGCAGTTTCAAAAGTTATGAATTCATGCACAGATATGTGTGTTACAAAGTGGAAACAAAAATGTAATTTTTCTGTAGGAAAAGCAACTTCAGCATTAGCAACAAATTTATTAAGTTTTGAAACATTTGGTTCTGAATCTGGGAACAGCGAAAATTTGTGCCCTTTTATCATTGAAAAATATGGAAATTGTAGTAAACCTTTATTATTCCCTTGTAGCAATATCAGAAAAGATACGATTCCTGATATTTTATCTGAAAATGGTGTAACTCTTGAAGAAATAATATGTTATGAAACTGTACCGAATGATCAGTTTGCAACTTTGTGGAAAGATATTGTGCTGAAAGAGGGTTTACCAGAGATTGTTGTATTTTTCAGTCCTTCTGGTGTGCAGTTTGGTTCGAAAGTTATAACAGATGCATACTCAGAAAAATCACACCCAAAATATATCGCTATAGGTCCAAGTACAGAAAAAGCCTTGTTAGAGGCCAATATGGTGCCTTGTAAAGTGGCCAAAAAACCTAATCCAGAATCTGTACTATCTGCAGTTCAGGATTTTTTAGAAACATAATTATTGTACAGTTTAATTATGAAATATGTTTTTTGCTATTTTATTATAATAATTTAAAAATGATATTAATGTTATTTGAATAAAGAATGCTTTATTTATATTTACATACTTTTAACATAGAGTCTAAGTCATTATTTTATATATCTTACTATTCAATATATTTTTTATCTTATCTATTACGTGACTGTTATTGTTATGAATATCATTTTATTTGATTTAATATTTTTCATGTATTATAGTTTCTTAAAATGTTTAATATTCAGTTTTGAAAGATCTTTATGATATAATTCATAGGTACAGTCTTGCCTGTGTTTCATACTTTGTCAGAGATATATGAAATAAATATTTTGTGAATTTTTGACGTATTAGGATTTTTGGAGGAGTGTTGTGTATATACTATATTATAAGGTTAAAATGAATATAAAATATTGTGACATTTTAGCAAGGATATTAACTGCTTCCCTTACAATTTTTTTTTTTTAAATATTGGAAAATATCATCACATTTCTTTATTTTATTATTAAATACAAGAAAATGAAACAAAACTAAGTATGTAGGTTTTAAGTTGATTTTTTAAATTTTTACAGGTGTAAAAGCATTTAGTTTTAATATTAGTTTACTATCCAGATTTATTTCAGGCAAATGAAATAAAGGTGAATATTAGTCTTTGTATGATAGTTTTTGGAACAAGGGACAACACAAAGAAATACCTGATATTATGTATACTGTATCTCTCTCTTTTGTATCTCTTTCTTATGTATACTGTATCTCTTTTTTTCTGGCTTACCTCTAGAATTTGCTTCAAGGCAGCACAGAGTACACTGTCGCTTTGGATTTGATTTTTTTCAGTAGCAGAAAACACATCTGGAAAATGCCTTAAGGTTAACCTGAGTGGTATAGAACTAATGCTGGGTCTTCCTGATGTAGCAGAAAACTTGTCATGGAACAGATGCATTATAGATGCCAGTCTAGTCTGCCATGATTTTTTTTTTGAAAACCAACCAGATGACCAGTTTTTGATGACCAACAGAAAAACGCGTGTTTTGAAAAATCGCCAAGTAAAAAACATGGTGGCAGTATGCGTTTTCTGAAAAATCACACACACACACACACACACAAAAAAAAAAGCATGGCGTTGGACACATGGCCTGTTTGTAACATAACAATTAACAAAACTAAACTTTTTTTTAAAAAAAGCACTAATATTATAAAAAATCTAATATGTGAGAGGGTGTTCCCCTCTTAATATTATATGTTAAAAGCATTACTTCTTCAATTGTTAATTTAGATCTATTGAACCAAGAACCACCCACCCACCCCGGAATCGACTTGGTAGAGCAACAAACTTTACCAGTCACAGATTTCTGACAAATCCAAACAAGCCCATCTCTTGACCCTTTCTTAGGCTTAGTGTGGGGAAAATTTTCCTATTTTCCCCACACTAAACCTAAGAATATCCTGATACTTTTAACAATTTTTTTTAAAAATAAGAACTGAAATAACTAAACCCACCATAACTAAATTTCTAAATCCCAGAAAATGATAAGAGCAAAAAAAAAAAAAATATAACCTGACCTAGGCAACACAAAGAATATTTTGAAATTTTTCGAATAGTGTCAGTACTGACGTCAGAAATAATCTCCAAAAATTTGGCAAAAAAAAAACAAAAAAACACGGTGTCTATAATGCATCTTAACCCTTGTCATGAGGATTTTCTGAAATTAGCTTTTCAATCAATGGAAAACACGTTACTAGTCCCGCCAAAAGAACTGCGAAATCAATAAAACTTGGCAAACTGCCCATCAAAGCTGAATATTTTCTTTCATTTCCTCCATAATTGAGTAAAACAGTGATAAAACAAATCGTAGTGACAAATTCTGCTTTGCCTGAATTTTCTCAGGATAATAATTAACTGCAATATGTACATGCCTGAGATAACTCTGGATAATCAGGCAAGCAGTTAAGTCATTAAGCAGGCGTATACCAAAAGATATTATGCAGTTTAACTTTTGTGTTAAACCTCAAAATTTAATATTCAAAGCAGTTAAGCTATTATAAATATTATTAGTGAGAACATTGCAAGTGAACTAAAATGTATTCAGTGTTTGAGTAACAGATATTAGAAGCTTAGATTGAAAAATAAATAAATAAAAGATATTATTCATGCTGGATATTTAATTTCAACTACTGTCAAACTTAAGGATATTTTATGAAACACTGAACAAAATTATTTTAATATTATGTAAGTATTGATAAAACCTAAGTTAACTGTGAAGAGTGTTGCAGGAAACATACAGTAGATGTTGATGGTAAGCTAACTAGTAGACTGAAAAATAAATAAATAAAAGATATTATTCATGCTGGATATTTAATTTCAACTACTGTCAAACTTAAGGATATTTTATGTAACACTGAACAAAGTTATTTTAATATTATGTAAGTATTGATAAAACCTAAGTTGACTGTGAAGAGTGTTGCAGGAAACATACAGTAGATGTTGATGGTAAGCTAAGAAAATTACTTCTTAGCTCAATTTTTTAAACGTTTTAATGCTTGGGGGCTAAGTGTTCACAAAAGAAAACTTTTGTTAATTAAGGTAACAAAAATGCATATGAGCACCAATATCATCACTGAAGACAAAAATTTAAAAGTTGGAGATAGTATTTTAAAATACTGAATTGTTATAGACTGTTGAGGATTGGAAACTTGTTCTCTAATCTAACAAATCAAAGTTTCTAAATCTTGTTAAGTTTCTAAATGTCTTATGACATTTTATGACTGTAACATTTATTTTGATGTTTGTGAGATTTTTATTTCAGTGAAACCTTTGAATGGTAGCAGGATATGTAAACATATCAATTATATGATAGTTTTTACATATTTATCATGACCATTTACTACAATAATGGTTTTACTGATTAGTAGCTTTACATTACCTCCCCCTGCTCCTTCTCCATGTATCCCCAATTTCTTATAGGATTGTTGTAGGGAGCATTAATGTGTATTTATTATACTTGAATTCATCATCTCATTTAATCACGTCAAAGTTGATAAAAATTACTATTTTTTTAAAAAAAATCCAAAAAGTCAAATTTTTTAAAAATTTAAATCAGAGTTTTTTTTTTATTTAAATAGGATTTTTAAAATATAAATATATTTAAGTATAATATTTGATAGAAGCAAATTAAATTGTTCAAGTTAGATGTCTAAATCAATCATTTTTTATATATAACAAAAATACATATAACTAAAATAAATGTATATAATATATAAGAATAATTCATAAATCAGTAGAAAATAATTACTTGCAATATAGGGTTTTTTGCTTGTTTTAATTATCTATATCATAATTTAAATAAAGGATGCTTCATGTTAATTTATACATTTTACTCCTTCAACCATAGAATTATTAGAAAGATGAGGATAGACTAAGGGCTAAGTAATCACAATAATTTTTACTTTTTCGGAAAATGTTACAACCAACTTTTTATTTTGTGACAGTGGTTAAATGTTAAATGATTTATAAATAAAAACAAGTTTAGCTGCTTTATCATTTCCAAGTCTGTTTCGAAGTTTAGATTCCACTAATCCATATGTTGAAAAAATCCTCTCAATAGAAGCAGTTGAATCCCTTGCAGTCAACAATTGATAAAGTGCCTGGTCCAGGTGATCAATTTTTCCATTCGTACTTGAGAAAAAAGTTATTTTTCCACCAGTCGAGTGGGGAAATCTTACTAATTACTTCTTTATTAAAAAGGAATTCATAGAAAGGATAAGATTTTCCTAGGAATTTCACAAGAACAGGAATAATATCAGGGGAGTACTTTTCATTTGCAAATGTAAAAGATTTTTTCCTTTCCAAATTGGTCAGATTTTTTTCCATAAAAACGAGGGTCTACTTGATAAATTAAGAAATGGAAAGCTCCCAGTGTTTGCTGGTATCGCTTTTTAAAATCTGTTAAATTGGATTTATCATTATCCACATCTTTAAGTTTAATCTCCAAAGTTTTCCAAATATGTACAGCTTCAGCAATAGTACAAGTATTTTTTTTTTAATAGAGTCTAAAGCTACAGCAATAAGTTCCAATCGTTATAAAAGATTTTCTGCATTTCTTTTCAGTCCAATATTAACTACTTTATTGTAAACAATGTTATCAATTTTGTCCCTGTGCTCCTCACAAATTTTCAACAGAACAGACCAGTTTGTTATGTATTTGGTTAAACAATCTACTATTGTGTTTTATCACACATTACATGGCAAAACTCTTTTTAATCCGCCTTCTTGTTTATATTTGGAATTAGCAAAGTGGTTATTCCTAAAATATTTAACAATATAAACTATAAGCTCTTTTACATCGTCTATTTTAATATCTTGAGCAAGTAAGTTCAACAAATGAGCTGAACAGCCATATGGAAGGAGAACAAGCTGATTATCTTTATCAAGTCCCTGCCGCACGCCCTTAACATTCTTTGCATTGTCTGTCACAATGCTGCGAACAGGGCAGTTGAAGTTACATTCACAGTTCAGTACAATTTCTTTTGCTAATTAAGTCAAGTATTCAGCAGTATGAGAAAATCCTGATGTATCTATTGATTAAACCAAAAAAATTTCTCCTGATGCTGCATCTATTGATTAAAATTAATGATTTAAAAAAAAAAATCAACTGATTTAAATTGCTTAATCCTGATCACTGTCAAAGTGAATGCTTCCATTTTTTGAGTAAAAGTAGAATAACATATTACTAACTATGTATGTGATACACAGTTATTTGTGCAACTTACATACGGTGAGTTAAATAAAAAGACACATTGTAGCATTATCATACCATTTTCCCATGTCTTTTGTAAAAAATTACATGTGCTCAAGGCCGTAGGCAGGGGGAGAGATTTGGGGACTGGTCCTCCCCCCCAAAAATTTTGAAAGACCATTTTGAAGATAGACAATGTCCCACGTTTGTGTGTGTTTTTGCTATCTGCCTAGCTATTCATGAAAATAAACAGTTATTTTCTTTAAAAAAAGAACTGCGCAGATCATAAAAGTCTTCCTGGGTTTCTGGCCGGAAATACAGTACTGTATTCTCGAAATACAATGCTTTTCTTTTCATTAATTGAAGTATCATTCACAAATAAAGATGTCTTTCTCCCATGGTACCCCTCCGAAGATAATTTCTGGCTACGGCCCTGCATGTGCTAATATTTTTTTGTTCTATAATCATATGAAATGCTAAGATATAATTAACGTAATGTCTGATTACTTAAAACTATAACAAATTTTTATTACTTAAATCATATATCAAATATTAAATCTGTTGAGTAGTTTTTGTCCCACATAGTTTTTACTTTTGATCTTTTTGTAAAATTCAGCTAATGATATTTAGAATACATATGATGATTAAGGAAGGAGGATATCAGGAATTTAATATCATAAATTGATATTATTGATATATCGCAATACTACTTTAAACTTGGAGTGAATAGATATCACTATCTTTGAAAGACTCAGTGTTCAGATATTCATCAAAATTACCATAAGTTTCTAATATTAACTGAAGATATGAATGAGCAAGTAGCAAGCTACTGAGATTTATCAACATGTTCGTGTGGGACTGGTTATTGTGATAAGGCTATCCAGAAAAACCAACATACATACTGGCTATTGCAGTTAAGCTGTGAATATCAATATATTTGATTTTTCAAAATAGATACAATAAGTAGCAGATGCAGAAACATTACTAATGAACTTTCAGTTTTTGCTCAACTGCATTATATGAATCTATCAGGATATATTGTTCCATGCTACTAAAGATCTTAATACTTGGAAATATGATAATCTTCAAAAGTAGATTTTCTGGTCAAATAGGTTGTTAAACATGCAAAGCAGACATTAAACAAATACAGTAACTGACAGAAATCTATATTGCTTTATACTGATGTATATGGAATATTTTGGATGTTTTTTGGCAATCCACCATATAACATGCAGAGGAAAATCAATATTGCTGACAGGGGATATTTTGGTAAATTTTAAGAGGAAAATTTTAAGTATTGTTATTCTGATGTTTGAAGAATATCAATATAATGATATGCAATCCAGCCCTCAATATGATATATATTATTTTACAAGTCATGCATATATTGCAATATTGCAGTAAGATCATTGCTAAAAAAATGCAAACTGCAACAGCCACTTTTTTCATTGTCATTCCTAAAACTGTAGCCGAAAGCTGGCCAATTGGTTACAGCTCTTATCGTCGGTACCACAGTTCGTGGGTTCGAATCCCACTATGGCATGGATGTTTGTAGCCGTTCGAAATCGGCTTTAAGCAGTACGTCCCGGTCTCATTAGCCCTCGTGTGCAAAACAGTGGACTGTAGCACTCCAAAACCAAACCAAACCTAAAACTACTCTAAAATGTTTAAGGTTGTAGAGAAGTCCCTAAACATAAAATACAATGATAATATGATGGGTGAGTCTTATAGCACTTTGTTATTTTCTTCCATTTGTGTAACCCTGCCTTATCCTGTCTTTATTGCTAATTTCAGGATTTTGATTTGCTGGGCTCCTACACTATATTGATGTTATCAATGTCTCAGATTGCATTTTGTGTTCTCCAGGAGATTACATAAACTTTACACATTAAACTGAATAAACTGCACTTCATTTTTTTTTTTTATTTTTATTTATTTATTTTTTTTTTTTTTGTGTGTGTGTGTGTGTGTGTGTCATTAAATAAGGCTAATTTTTATTGGGTTGCTCAGAGGTTTATGACTAATACAATTAATTCCTTGTTGTAGGAAAAAAAAATAATGCAAGTAAAGCACATATTTTTTTAACATTTACTTTTATCTATTTTTAAAATAAGTAATATATTTATCCACATAAAATAAATTAACCCTTGAAAAATTTAAAGAATGATTATAAAATGTACATTTCAACGTAGTATGTTTTTTCTAATATTTGTACAATAATAAAGGTAAATTGCTATAAATAAATGATAGATAAGAATTTTAACATCTTCAGGTATGAGCTATTTCAATTATATCTGTGTAGACTGGGAATTTTGTGTGCTTTTTGTTATGTTTTTCATATTACTTAGAAGATACATAACAAATATTCTAAATTAGACATTTTTTGAACCAATTTTATTCCTAATGCAGAAACTCCTTAGTTTACTAAGTATTGTTATTTAATGAGAAATTATTGAAAAAAAAGCAAGTTTTGAATTTAAGAAATTGTTCTATATAAGTAAACACAATTTTTTAATATAAAATTTTAAATAAAGTTGAATAAAAACTTAAATGGTTTACAAAAATCTTTTTTTCTTTTTTAAAAATAGCACTACTTTGTAAAATACAAATGTACAAAAGCAAAATTTTGTACAAATATACAAAATGTTCAAAACCAAAGTTTACTTTGGTTTTGTACATTTTAAAGGACAAATTTGTAAAAGAGTAATATCACAAGGTTTGCTGTAACTTCAAATTTCTTTTATCAGTCATTTTCCAGTTTTTTCTTTTGTTTGTTACTGCAAACTGAATGAATTTTTGTTGGATTTTTTGGAAATAGAAAGTTAACAGGTAACAAATGTACATAAGTAAGAATTTTACAATTTAAAGAATTAAAATCTGACCCTGAGAGACACTTAGGCATAGTTTGTTTTGACAAAATAGCTAATCCAAGTGATATTTTTGCTTAGACTGCAAAGTTTCAATAGATTTTTATCTTGTAACAATATGGATAAATTACTTTTCATTTTTGCTTCATGAAAACATAATCTATTATTATTTTTGCACAAGTTTAAGAACAACATTAATTTTGTATTACACAAGAGAATGAAGTGTTGTGTAAAATATTTAATGCCATTCCTTTTACGTTGTATGTTAAAATATAAGTTCTAAGCTAGTTCTTATGTTTTTTTTTTATATTGGTACATTAATTAACCTCTTGCCTTATGAATCGAGCGACGATTGTGTGTGCTAGTTTCGATGAAAGCGTTTCTCATGCGTCGTGACCAGAAGCTGTTTCATCACTAACTAAATTTTGCACATGTTTTTTTACAGGACAAACTACAATGCAATTTTCAGATGTATCCAAATCGGTATCTGTTTCAGTTTCTAAGGTGTAATCAGGACACTTTCCAGCACCGTTATTAGTATCAATTTTCCTTTTTGCCATTAAGTTAAATTTTTAGATTCTTTTAAGAATTTTTTAAGCACCAACAACTGCATATAATATAATACTCTATTACAGTTATGCCTAAGAATAAACAACCAACTCTTATATTGCAACTGTAACAAACAATAATGCACAAACAAAAACTTTATTGCCTAAAAACAATAACATGTCTTATACGAGCTTTTCACTTTTGGCCAGAAAGAATCATTATGTGTCTGACAAGAGCTTTTCACTTTTAGCCAGACAGAATCATCATGTGTGTGATACGAGGTTCTCAATTTAGGCATAGCAGAACGATCATGTCTCCCATATGTTGTTTTAAGGCAAAGGGTTAAGATCATGTGCTATAATTAGACCACAAATAACAATATTCCATATATTTAAATTAAGTAACACTTGGTAAATGAATTTTCCTTTTAACATTTAAAAATAAAATCACTTATTCTTTCTTACATTGTTAAAAAGTAACATTAATTTTTTGTATACACAAGGGTTCTGTGTAAAATATTTAGTGACTCTTTCTATTATTTAGATTCTTTTTCCATTTTTACAAGATATTATGTCTACATGAACAAAAACATAAAACATTTCTGAATAAACACGTCTTATTATGTTCAAACTATTCAATATATCTAATGCCAAGAGCAACATAAGGTCATCATTCTGAAAAAGTTTTCTTTTCTTCAAACTGTTGCCAAAAGAATTGCAATAAAATTATTAATCTTTCTGAATAAAAATAGAACATTGAGTATAAATAAATAAATAAACAATAAAAGTGATAATTTACAAATAAATGGTCTAAACATATTGTAAATACATTAGATTCAATATATGCTTATTTTAGATAGTAATTGATTTTCTCTTATTAATTTTTCTGGCTTATTTACAGTAGTAAAGGACTTTTCTGTTTCCTCCCATTCAATATACAGTGGAAAACTGCTTAAGAAGTTTTAAGGGATCAAATGATTAAAACTTCTTAAATGGGAAATCAGGAAAATGCATTATATGCATATAAATCACGTTTGGAATTAAAAAAAAAAATAGAAATTTAAGCATTAATTAATAAAAAGAGGGCAAACTCTTTCTGAAGCAAAATTGGACTAAACTATACTATATATAACACACCACATGTGAACTATACTATATATGATAAAACCATACTATCTATGATCAGAGCACACCAAGTTCCAGGAGAGAACAGGTAAATTTTGTGGGCAGGAAACCTACTGTCACACTGAGCCTCTTGTTTGAAAACAAAATGGCAAATGTGGCATATGACATTTGAATAAAACATTAATTCCTGGAATGGATGTCTTTTTTATTTTTCTTCTTAGTCTCTGAACCTGACATTATATACATACATATATATATATATATATAAATATATATATATATATATATATATATATATATATTATAACACACATAGAGGAGAGGCCATTTATTTAAAAATTATAATGATAATTTACATATAAATGGTTCAAACACATTGTATGTGTATTACATTCATTAGATGCTTATTTTATACAGTAATTGATTTCTTTTTATTAATTTTTCTTATTTATTTACTGTAAAAGTTTAGTAAAATACTTTACTGTATCCTACCATTCTATACACACTACCATATAATATACAGGCATATACAATGCTATTGAAAAGGTTTCTAAAAGACCAAGGGATGAAATCTTAAACAGGATATTGGGAAAATGTATTATATGCATATATAATATATTATATATATATATATATATATATATATATATATATATATATATATATATATATATATGTATGTATATATATATATATATATATATTCATAGAAATCAGGAAAATTATAAGCAGAAGAATCTCCAAAACCGGAACTTGATATCAGATAACAGTGAAAAAGAAATGGAATTGTTCGATTCTATGTATACTTTATTTTCTTATGTCGTTGGAGAATACACATACACACACACACACACACACATATATGTGTGTGTGTGTGTGTATGTGAATTATTTTTAGATGGATGAAAATTAACAAGAGGAATAAAGGGAACTTTAAAGAAACTTTTATTCTATTCACTATATATGCATTGAGAAAATTTTAAAAAGGAATAAAGACTCCCTTTAATACAAATATCCGATATTTGAATATTATGGTAAATTTATAGCATCACTTAGAAGTTGGGAAGAAATTATGACAATCTGAAGAAAAGCAACTCAAGAATGGCTCTGTTAGAAAAGAATAAAATCCGTCAATATTTTCTAGTGTCATTCTCGTTCGATCCATACAAACACGTTTAAAATAAGTTAAGAGACATAGAGAATCCCTAACGTTGTATTACATGATCATAGGATGTGGATAGCACAGAACTCCCTGGGCCAATCCCTTTAGTTCTGCAATACATGGGATTTTGGCAAACAAACTCGTGAGTAGATTTGGCTCTGACATGGTAATCTAACATTATACTAAAGGGTAATACCAGTTTCAGTTTTTTAATTTTCTAATTTTTTTCTTTTTTCAAAATGTTCTGGTGATTTTTATTTTGACCTTCCTTTTAATCACCTCCATCATAATCAAGGGTCCGTAACCATGTGGTGACAAACGGTTTTACGTATTTCTGCTGCTTTTCTATTAATTCTACAGTTCTGCTTTTCAAACTTTGAGAAACACTACTCTAGGACAATTCTAACAAACAAAGTGGGTTATCTTAACATAGAAGCAGGGATCAAGCTGAGGACTTCAGGTTTGGCCTATCCCCTCACAGGTATTGTTTTGGAGTTTGAAAGTTACTGGACTACGAAACTATTTTACATGCCCCAGCCAGGGGACAAAGTCTCTCTCGTCCGTGGCTCAAGCCGTTCGTGTCCTCTGGTAGTGCTAAATGAGAGACAACCTCAGGGGTATACTTCCTTTAGGTATATACGGGTGTCACGAGCCCGGAGTTGATCTGAGAGACCTTTCTTAGCGTCCTTCCTGGTAGTATTGAGCTTATCTTTGTAGAGTTTGTTCCTTATTGGGTTGGACCAAATTAATCTCCGAACCATGACGGACCTCTCGTAGGCCAGCAGCAGCTCCATAGCTGTTGTGGTTGTGGTCGTGGTGTACTGATTGTTAGTTCTTGTGCTGCTGTATGTCATGCTGCTGCATGCGGATGGGTCGGCGTAAGAAACAATCTTACTTGCCCCAGCCGGCATCAATGAATATCTTTGTCCGGTTCGAGCCTTAATCCCACAACCTCCAGTTATGACTTAGATGCCTTTGCCGATTCAACTACCGTAGCTCTATTGTAAGTACATTCATTTACTTTTACGCGTTTTTAATCGGTTAATATTTTAAAACAATTTTAATGAATTAACGTTTAGTAAATATAAACTGTAAATCACTGATTAGTTAATTAATAAGCGTTTTATTTAATAATGAGTCGAAATGTCAATTTTACTATTCAAACTCATTTCATTCAGAACAAGTAATAATATTGTATTTCTAAAATCTGTAATTTGTAATTATTTTTGTTATTTGTAAAATATTGTTTTCCTATAGCCTTTGTCTTATGTGATATTATTGTTTGTAAAATATTTTAATGTTTTTGTTGATTGTGGATATAAATCTTGTCACCGTGTCTCCGGCGGTTGTAAACCTTTTTGGTTGATCGTGGGAGGGAGTGTTATTTGCTCTCTGTACGTACATTACGATACTTGGTTTCGGCTTCTTTGTATTGATTTTCATAGGGCAGTAGCTACAAATTGTTTTCTGGAGGGACTAAAGTGGAAAGTCATTGTTATTTGTGAATTATAATTCAGTAAAACAAAATTGAGGTATTAGGACATGGATGAGGTATGACAATTATCCATTTTCAACTCAAATAATTTTAAAAGATTTTGTAATATGCCGAGCGGTCGTGCTGTTTTTATTCCCGATTAGCCCGTCACACCCTAGTCATTTTGGATATGACTTTGCATGGATCCCTTGCAGTGGATCAGCCATGGAGACGAAATAACCAGCTTTAGATGATTAAAGCGTAACAAGGTTGATTTATTACAACAAAAAAATATTTAAAGAAACATTAAAGTGTATGCAGATGCAACCTATCATCCAGAGAGGAGATCACTCTAGATCAACCTGCTCTTTCAGAGTTCAGCCGGGAGTCCTCCCGCCTCCTTCTTTTCCAAACAGGAAACCTCGGTTTTAGGGGAGGTTGACACCCCCTTTGACCCTTGTCCTTGGGGTAGCCGAAACGCCCTTTGGCGCCTGGCCGACTCGGTCACACAAAGCACCATTCCTTTTCTCTGTCGGGGTGTTGATAAACGGCACGCTTGACACCTCCAAACGTCCGTGCGTCAAGAAGACCATTACTGGTACAATAGTGCCGTTTTCAATTGTTCAAATAAACAAAAGTTCGCTTGACCACAGACAGAGACGGAGGCGACTCTTACAGATTTGATGACATTGTTATCTTTGTAACGAGAAAAGACAGAATATAGCAGAATGTAGAGAAAACGTTAACTTTTCGGACAGCGGATCGGCAAAACTGTTTATAGCCGAAGCGTTTTTTCTTTTGAACATATTATTATACAGCTTAGAAGATGGCACCTTCACACGTGGAATATTTTCTTTTCATAAAATGGCCTTCTATAGTTTCGGGAGGGGATCGGTCCCCCAAATCCCCCCCCTTGCCTACGGTTTTGGATTTTCAATATCTGACTATTCACTTAAGTATTGAAAATTGCTTTTTATGCGATAGTATTTAATGCATGTTACTCGTTCCACTAGTATATTAATTCATTCTGGTAATTTAGTAAGGAAAACAAGTATTCTCATTGGTTGGTTTTCATCGACCTTTACCGATTTATCTCCCTATGACACTGGTTATTTTTTTGGGGGGTTTTCTTGTTACACTTAAAAAATGGTATCATCTTCTATTCTGAATTCTAAACCTTGGTTGTGTTGGTCCTACATTTTTGAAAATTTATCGACCTTTACCGATTCATCTCTCTATGACACTGCTTATTTTTTTCGGTTATTTTTGTTACAATTTAAAAAGTGTATCACCTTCTATTCTAAATTCTAAACCTTGGTTGTGCTGGTCCATCATTTTTGAAAATTTATCAACTTTCGTAAATGAAAATATTTTAAATTCAATTTAACATCTGTAAACTTTACTTTTAGTCTATAGATGATGATATTGTGTGCTTTTAAGATTTTTCTTAGAATTGCTTATTATCGGAAGCTGCTAAGTACATTACTCCTATAAACGCAAAGTTATAAGCTGAAAGGGCATTTTTTCCTTTAAATTCTTTTATGCTGGTGGCAGTACACTGTTATAAGGTTTGTATATTTTCAGAATTACCATATTACTGTATCATGTTTTCATACCATGTATATCATGTAATGTATCATGTTGTTAGTTATTTTCTTAAAATAAAAGAATTTTATTTCAGTCATAACTGCGTTGCTTGAAAAGAACGCCATTTGTTAATTGGTGCAGTAGTCTTTCACGGTTCAGGGCCAACGATATCTTCCAACTTCTAGAAGGTTTTAACTTAATCACTGTGTTCGTATTTCTTAAGGCAAAAGAAATCTCCTTGTGCTTATTTTTCTGATTAGCTGCTTCATCCCTCTTCAAATTCTTTGCATGTGGGGGTTAAAGACCGCTTAAATAATCCATTTTTATGGCGACTATAAATTTACCGGGTAGAAATATTTGTTTTCCTGGAACATTCTTTAGTATACCTTTCTTTAAAACAATGCTTCAGCTGAACGTTCGTTGATTCCATGTAAGCGTACTTAATTCTTCAACAGAAATACTTTTATTTAAGGTGTTTTTGATAAAAGGAATTAAGCATCCTCCACTTTCTTTGTACTTTACACTAAATAGCTAACTATAATGAACGTTGAACGTTGATGAACCTTGTTCTTGCATCCTGAAATCACAATGTGCACGTTTAGTCAGCAAGAACGTCGTAATCAATATTGAAATAGTACTTCCCCTAGATCAGGGGTGCTCAACCCAAATCGGTTGGTGGTCCAAAAAACAACTTACTGAACTGAGGTGGGCCGCACATGTAAAAATAAAACAGCAAATTATTCAAAATATTTTATTATCGTACAATATTCAAAATATGTATTTTTACAGTCTCAGCTGCGACTGTACTTAAAAGTTGTGTTATACATCTATTATAACTACAGCGACAATAAACATTAACTATACTGTACCCTAACACATTACCTTCTTCCCTAATCATGAGGGTTAAAATATTATTATTATAGTTATACTATAAAAATATATTGTAGTTTATTCACAAGCACTACCACATGTATTATTTTAAAATTGTGGGATTTGTTTTTGTATTTTACTAGAGATTTTGTTAATATCAATGGAAAATGTAGTAGACGCGAATCGTAGCATTTTGGAGGTTAGAATTTCAAACGCATCGTTAGCTTGCGTTTTCTAAATAAACAATACCTTAATTATTCCTTTACAATTAATGATAACTTCACTATAGCCATAAATATAATTAATAACTTTCTTTCTATACAACTTCCACTGACTGGTCGGATACAGCCTTTGCAAGTAACGCGAGTCAGGTGGTTGTATAAGTGTTGTGTATTTTTCTTCCTTCCGTACATCTCAACTCCACTCTTGTATTCGATTCAGTTTTCCAGCATGTAACATACTTAATATGCTCTGAATAAAGTATTTTAAAAATAACAAAACATAGCAATAAGTAATACAACCAGCTGTCAATCGGAAGAATTGACAGAATATTCTAGAACACTCAAATTTCAACGTAACCTGTCCAACCCTATTCAAACCTAACACATTACCTTCTTCCCTAATCATGAGGGTTAAAATATTATTATTATAGTTATACTATAAAAATATATTGTAGTTTATTCACAAGTACTACCACATGTATTATTTTAAAATTGTGGGATTTGTTTTTGTATTTTACTAGAGATTTTGTTAATATCAGGGAAAATGTAGTAGACGAGCATCGTAGCATTTTGGAGGTTAGAATTTCAAACGCATCGTTAGCTTGCGTTTTCTAAATAAATAATACTTTAATTATTCCTTTTAAGTTAATGATAACTTCACAATAGCCATAAATATAATTTATAACTTTCTTTCCATACAACTTCCACTGACTGGTCGGATACAGCCAGTGAAAGTAACGCGAATCAGCTGGTTGTATAAGTGTTGTGTATTTTTCTTCCTTCCGTACATCTCAACTCCACTCTTGTATTCGATTCAGTTTTCCAGCATGTAACATACTTAATATGCTCTGAATAAAGTATTTTAAAAATAACAAAACATAGCAATAACTAATACAACCAGCTGTCGATCGGAAGAATTGACAGAATATTCTAGAACACTCAAATTTCAACGTAACCTGTCCAACCCTACTCAAAGACCAGGTTTTCGTTGGTTACTTTCAAGTCTTAACGTACATAATATGTGATATTTATTTTTGCAAGCATTAATAACTAAAATTCTATGTTTCAACTGTATATAGTCAAAATGACTAAAACAATATAGACAGTTGAAAACTTCAATTGGGCCGCATGCGTTCCATGGGCCGAGGGTTGGGCATGCCTGGTCTAGAGATCTTAGGATCCTAAGGGGAATGGTAGTACAGTGGACTCTGCTTAATGTGATCAGTTTGGGACACCATGATTTTGATAACAATAACCGATTGATAACAATAAACAATATGCAAAATTTACCCCCCCCCTTTAATTCACAAGTACTAAATTTCAAAGTAAAATAACCCACCTTGTATTTATGTACTGTATATTATCCTTTAAAAGATAAGAATTGTATACATAATATAAAAAAATTATCAATTGTTAGCTGTCTACAATTTTTTCTGAGAAGATTATTGATAAGTTGTTCGTAATCATAATGTTATTTTTTAAATCATCGGAGCGGTGCTGTACTCCACGTTTCAACACTTTCAATGCAATTCGGAAGCTGAGAAATGTTTAATTGTGTTGCAACATTGAGCTGACTCATATTTGGTAACCTGTCATAAGATTTAAAATTTCGATATTTTGCTTTAATGTTAAATCATCGCTTTCTGGCTTCCATATCGACAAGCTTCATGTAAGCTGACAAGGCATAAAATGTGAATACGCTTCTTCTCAGTTCCAATTAGAATGTGTTGCCTTCTGCTTATCTGACAACCATTGACCACCAGCAAGTTGTGTGTATTTCTGAAAAATTCCAGGTTACGGACCATGCCTATTAATTATTATTTCTTTTTCAGGATATTAATCTTCTTTTATATTGTTTCAGATAGAATTACAAGAACACAACCAGCTCTCATGATTTTCACATTGCCTACCTTTTAATGACCGACATCTTAATTTTACTTCTTTTCAAAATTCAATTTACAATTTATTTATAGATTTTATCTTGCTTACCTCTCTACCTTCCGGATCAGCGATAAGGCCGTTTGGCTAAGGAGTCCCATTACTATCCGTTTATATCGGAGGAGGTTCAGAATGTTCAGGTGGGGCATACTTCCCGTCGTCAGGTACTTCGTTAAAGTTAGAAACAAGTATGCTGATATATTTGCAAGAGTCTTCTTAAGACTAAATGAAATAATAGATTTAAATTATCTTTATAAAATATTGAATAATAATATGAAAGCAAAGATAATAGAATATGTCAAACAGCCTGAAATAATAAAAAAAAAATCTAGACATACGAAATCTGTAATACTTTAAGGTTTGATAGGATATTAAATTTAAAAATGCAGTCGTGATCTACTTTTTAATTAACCATGGGAGCTTTCCATCATACCTTTCAACGAATGAGTAGGTCACTGCTCTTCGGTACCAGAGATCGTAGGTTTGAATCTGCTACTGGCATGGACATTTGTAGTGAAGATTTGTAGTCGTTTGGTATCGGCTTTAAGCAATAGGTTCCGGTCTCAGGCCTCGTGTAGCAAATAGTAAACTGTGGCGCTCAAAATTAATCAGCCAATCATTTCCCTTATTCGTATCTTATTTGAAGGCCTGCATCTTTATTAATTACCCCACTAATTGAATGCTTCATTTCATACTGCAGTTTGTAATAAATAAAAGGGGACATAATCATTATATATATATATATATATATATATATATATATATATATATATATATATATATATATATATATATATATATATATATATATATATATATATATATATATATATATATATATATATATATATATATAGATAGATAGATAGATAGATAGATAATGTGTGTATGTTCATAACGACATCTTAATCCAATTTTAACCTCCTTTACAGTCTGCAATATTTTTCTTCTCTTTGACAAAATTTCCATCCTATTTTTAAATCCAAGTAATCCTGCTGGTGAACACCAAGTCGCCAATCTATAATTTTGTCCAATCAACATTTCTTACATAACATGTTATATAAAATCATTACACACGCTCTGATATCATTAGCAGCCTCAAGTGTCTCTTTTAACCTTTTTCATTGGATACCCAACATCTTCTCCATGAGTTTTAAATACAGTTTAGTGGAGCTTCTAAGCTGACCGGCTCAATTTCTCTTGTTAAAATCACAATCCCTTTGAGCCGCGGTATCTCAGTCGGCAAAGGCGACGCTCTGGTAACTGGAGAGTTGCTGGTTCGGAGTCCGAGTCGACCCTAAGATCCGCAGTGTTCGTTAAAGGTGACTGGGGTAAGTAAAATATGTTCGTGGTCACAATGTTCCCCAAGTTCTCCATCAATACCTCTGGGGATGGTAGATCAAACCTATGGGTTTTCTGCTTGGTCCTTGATTCTAAATTACGCCGACCCACTTGAGCATAAGTCATACTTTCACCCGTTAGGGGCTAGTTAAGGCGCACCCCTTTGCTTTAATACGAGTAGCCTCCGGCTCATTCGTGCTTAGTTTGACCAAGTGGTGTTGACCAAGAACAACAACAACAACAATCCCTTTTCCATAGGTTTTTGTCTGCTCTCTTCCAAACGATGGCCGAATGAGTTTTTGGTCCAAGAGACCGTGGGTTCGAATCCTACAGTCGGCATGGATGTTTGTAATCTATCGGAATCGGCTTTAGGCAGTAGGTCCCGCTGTCATTAGCCTACGTATAGTAACCTGGTAGACCAAATCAACTAAACCATGTACCTAATTAAGATTGGAAAAAAGAGATATTTAAGAATTCTCATCTGGCCCGTGTGGAGACCTCCCATAATTCCCAGAGTAAATGTACGCTGTTACCAACATATGTTAAAAGAAAAAAAAAAGGAAATTTTTCAGTTGTTATTAAAGGGGTTAACAAAAGCAAGAACAATATTTAGAAACTGGATGTAATCCATAATAATCCATGTAATCCTTTTCTTCATTTTGAAGTAGTGCTTCATGCTTCATTTTAATTTTATGATAACTTTTTTTCATCTATTCTACATTAACATATAATATTAAACATTCATAGTTATAGTTTTATGTTTGTTAATCTTGATTGTGAACATGATCATCTGAGGTCACTATGAGCAAAAGCCACCCAAGAATCCGGCGAGGTTGACTGTGGAATTGAGTCTTTGTTTTTTTTTGTTGTTGAAACGCTTTTAAACCTGTTATTTTGATCCTGTTTTTCACATTTTCAAATTCTCCATACCTCAATGTACGGAATCTTAATCGAACTGTGAGGTTTTGATTTTGTTTTCTAGCTTTCGGAATATTTTATACTGTATGTTTTATAAGCTTTAAGCTTTGTAAATGGTGTACCTTAATTTTGCTTCGGTAAGCTCTTTTCTCTCTTCCTGACTCTCTATTATTAAAAAATATCTCTATTTGTTGTTATTTTTGGGTTTCATTAAAATCGTTTACAGTAAATTCCTGTCAGTGTTTTCACGGCCGTAGTATTTAGTTTCGAACGAGGGGTGTGGGAGAGGGGGGACTCAGTTCCTGTATATTCAGTCTGAATTTCCATCTAGAGATAGCCATTTCTATATTTTTACCATCCATCTGTTTATTTTTTCATTCATACATGAAGTTGCTCCAAAATATTCTATATAACCTATTAGACCAATGGCACCAGAATCACGAAACAAGGACAACTGCACTTGCAAGAACACTATCGAAAATTAATTTTTTTCAGTGTATGGATACTTTTTTGCTCACTGGAAAGTCCTTCAATTTGTTAATTTCTCCTTACTAAAACATATTATTTTTTCTTTGGCTTTTAATGTTATTATTTTCATAAAAGAGTGAAAGAAAAGCATGAATTTTTAAAATGTTAATCATTGCTAATCCCAAGAAAAAAAATATTTTCTTTTCGAAACTACTCTTTGACGAATTCTTTATACACTCGATGTATATATGTACTTTAAATTGAATTATTTTAGTTATACACACATACACCGAAGGTTTCGTCATACTGTAATTAATGGAGCGAATAAAAACAATTCAAGAGCACTTAAATTTGAAAATAAAGTTATATTTCTGGTGGCGCCATCTATATTCAAGAATCAAATATAGAAATCCTTTTCCGGTGCCTTTTCCCTCAAGATAAAAATCTTTCTATTGTTCTATGAATCACCCAATAAAGTCTTAAAATATTAATATATTGTACTAAGAATACTCACGAAAAAAAGTTTTAAAAGCTTCCAAATTAACGCTTATGCATTTTAAAGAAGAAATAGACTTGACATGATAAGTTAGGATCTTTCACTACAGGGTATATAGATGTGTTATGCACAAGGCCGGATAAATCTCTGAAATTTCTGATTTCATAATGGTAAGGGCCACACAGGTTAGAAGTAGGCAGAAACCATCTCAGATAGAGTACAAAATATTAAACACAACCCAAGGTTTGACAAAATGACAAGGTAAAAATAAATTTTAAGTGTAATAAATAACAAATAATATAAGAAATTAAAAGTCATTTACCTTTGAATGTGCTTATTTAAAAAAATTGAAATGAATATTTGCAACAGTGATTTTGAGTCAATTAGAGTCTTCGCAAGTTTATTAAAAATGCCATTTTGAGTAAAAGTGTATTTAAAGTTAAAGCTACACATTTTCATTATAATTTCAGTAAAATTTGCTTCTAGTTTCAGACGTTCTACCAAGTAAATTTTCATGGAATTAGTTTTTTTAAGATAATGAATTTTTTAAACATAATAAAAGATAATAATAATAATAATAATAATAATAACTTTTTGAAAGTTTTTAAACCAACCCCCTAATAAAATAAATTATTAAAAAAAAAAGAAAGAAAACTGTAATGACAAGAAAATTTGTATTAAATAAAATTAGTATAAAAAATGTATGTTTGAAAATTTACCTTTATTTCAATGTAAAAATGTAATATAGTAAATTCCAAAATTTCGGAGGAGTGATTCATCACCGAGCATATCCCCCTTTCCTCCCTGAGAAAATAGGAGTTCTTTAGGGCTGTAGATAAGGGGTGGTGGTGGAATCTGACCTGACCATGATACTGCAAAACTTGAGCTATGTAAAAAGAAAAACTTAACTTCAACGGATCTTTTTCCTTACTTGTGACTGAATAGGTAGGTCACTGCTCTTCGATACCAAAAATCGTTGATTCTGATCCCCCTGATGTCATGGTCATTTGAAGTAAACGTTTGTAAATTGACCGTTCTATGTGAACAGTAACTCAATGACCAAATTTGAAAACTAGTTCCAGTCTCGTGTGTCATATATCAAAGTATTGCCAAAAGTTCACTGGTTACAAATATGCAATTATTTTTTTCCTAATGAGTAAAATAAATAAAAATTTACACTAAATCCAATTGAATTTTTATTGAATAATCCACTCTTCCAGATGACGATTTTACAATACTAATTACAACCACATTTGTAGGTGCAGACTTTTGTTGATTTAATTATATTTGTCGTTGAAAATTTATAAGTAATACATAGTATTAAATATCTAACCCTCTTTATCATAAAAACTTTTTTAATGATTTTTAGATATTACCTATTCGCATAAAAATTGTTAATTGGAAACTATGTAAAACAATCCCCTATATAATAATAGCCTAAGTTAACCTCCGTCTGTCCTCGAATTTATGAACCGGTTGCACCAAGAATGGATAAAGGCATCCATAGTTAGCAAAATTCAAAGAGAGTAATGTTTATCTTCTCCTAAACTATCTATCTGATTCTAAAATAAATTGGTATAAATATGTTTCATATCACAGCGAAAAATACTGCCTTCTTTAAAACGTTCGAAACCCACCCCTTCCCCTCTTTTCGAGCTTCTAATGCCATTATTTCAATTCCTATTTTCCCCGGTTAAGAGCAGGCGAATAAATTTATCAATTTATCCCATAATAAATAGGTAAAAATAACATTTTTCTAGCATTATGACATCATTCCTTTAACCATCTCATTTAATCATTTCTTATTTTAAATTATTTAAATATCGTCTGCATTATCTTCATACGTTTTATCACTGAACTTAGATATTACATAAATAATTTTCTTTTATATTGGGCTTAAATAATAGATTAGGTACATGTGTGATAATTTTAAATTGAATCATGGATTAGTTTTTGTTGCAAGATGATTCTCAGCCAAAAAACAAACAATTTTTTTTATCTGTCTCATAAGTTACTTTACAATTTTGGAAAATTAAAAATTTTATTGATCCCGTCATATGACGGGCTATATGCTAGTTGGTAAAATAACTGTCATACCCGTAACAGCATATTTATAATTATTTAAATATGTAAAGAGAGGAAAGTCTTTAATTTTTGCAAAATGCTTCCTTGGATGGTGTATTTGCTTCAAGAAAAAATATATGTTTAAAACATTAAATACTTTAAAGAAAAAGTGATAACAGTCGTACGATGTGTCCCACCCGTCACAATGGAATGGCCGACTTGTTTAGAATCGGCTTTTGATTTCGAGCAGGGCGTCCTGGTGTCAGGCCTCGTGTAGCAAAAATAGTAGGCTTCAGCTTTCTAAACTAACCAACCAATCATTTTCCTTATTCGTATTTTACTCAAAGGCCTCTAAATGTATCGTTTTCTTCTGTTCCACTAATTGGTCAAAATCGCCCATTTATGCGATTGTAACTGTTTACCTATGTTTGTATGCGTGTACGTCTATCTCCTCACGAACCAATGGAAGCAGAAGGGAGCCCCGAAGGTACCAAAAGACGGGGAACGATCCAGTGGCTCTATTCTCCCCTCTTCGTTGGACTAGCGAAGTTCGCTGACAACCGGTTTTGGGGTAGTAGTGACGTCAGTTACCGAAAAGATGGAAAAAGAGCGATTCTCCCCTCCTCAACGAAGGATTTCTGTTCGTTACGGCTTCGTCTACTGAACGAAAACATTACCCTGTCGTTACCCGTCGTCCGTGATCGTTTACGACATGGCTACCTATATAGCAGCTTCTTTCTTGCAGAATGAAATTAGCAGATAAACTTTAAGAAATGAGAGGACATTTAAAAAGAGAACTGATGCATTTTCGTTGGCAAATAAGTATTTTATTCATCTATATAGATTTCCAAAACATTTAGTGGTCAATTTATGTAACAAACTCAACCATGAATTAAAATATTGTCTAGTGTGCATGCAGCACTTTTAACTGAAACTAAGGTGGGTTTTTTTTCATAATTTAAATTTATTTAAATAAAGTTATTCCTTTTATACTGTTCCACAATAATTTTATTTCATTCTTATTATGCTTTTGACGTACGCAGTAGTTCAACAAAAATATCATTTATCATTTCAGAAAAAAATTAACTTTAAATACATTTTAGAATCAAAATCTTCTAGACTAGACTTTTGTTGCTAGTGTAAAATATTTAAGATATTGAAATTTTACAGTGTAATCTAAATAAATTTCATTAAATAGTATGTGATAACTTAATTTTTCTTATTATAAATTAGCTATGCTAGTTTTAAATAAATATTTGGAAAAGAACAATTCATATTAGTACTTGTGCTTTATGCATTGTAAAATAAATTATTTAAACTCCAGATTATTTGTGCTTTAACATTTTATACTACAGGCTCCTACCACAGAGCAATTGGGCAGAGCTGTTATCTGGGATTAAGTTAAACTTCATATTTCTATTGTTTATACAACATTATTAAAGCATATTATTATGAAATTTTAAATTGGATTCCTTTTTGCAATACACACACACACACACACACACACACACACACACACACACATATATATATATATATATATATATATATATATATATATATATATATATATATTTGCATATTTGTATATTAACAGAGGTACTAAATGCAGATTCCAATGTAATTATTAAATAATGAAACTTTTGAAAAATGTAAATGTAATAAAGCTTCTTTTGATAATGATTAAGTATAATTTTTCTGTCAATAAAAAGTACCACAAAATACTATACAATCAGTGTGGGACACATTACACAGCATTGCATTTAGAAACTGAAACTATAAAGATTAAACTATTTATATTTATTATTTTAATGTTATATATATTACAACATTTGTAAAAACTTTTAAATTAGATAAAATGAGAATAAGTAGTTCTTTATGTTTGCAATTCTGTATTTTGATAAATATTTGAATGATGATATAAAATCTAACAATTGTAAATGTATTTTGCTCTTTCAACGAAATTAAGACAATGCTTCTAACAAGCAATAAATCAGGTGTGTTTCTGATATGAAATTTTATGTGGGTTTGTACTGAAAATTGTAATAAACAAGTTTTTTTTTTCTGAAAACTAAAAAAAAAAGGCCATCTTTTACCTCAAATAATATTTATATATGATTTTGAAGATAATTAAACTTTTTTGTCTTTCCTTTCCTATATTTTTTTTTCTTTATTGCCTTGTCACATTTTTTTTCTGCCATGAATCAAGTAAAAACATTTCTTGCGTCATTTGATTATTTTTTTTTTAATTTTGGGAAACTTTTGAATAATATGCATTTTAGAACAGATATACAGGAGATAGATTTGCATTTTTAAAAACGATATATAAATATATAAATTAATGTATAATAAGTTAAATCAAGAAATTGAATGTTTTCTTCCTGGATAATAAACACATGTATATATGCTTGTGATTGAATTTTATACAGAACATGCATATATTTACGACTCCATAAGGAAGTAATATACGAATTGACTCCATAAGGAAGTAATATACGAATTAATACATATTAATATATCGAAATATCTATATTTGAGAAATGTTATATCACAATATTAAAACTCAGATATAGCCCAGCTCTAATACCGACATCTGAAAATTCCCTTTATTAATATCTTTTATTTTAAATTAGCATGTTTTTTTTTTTTTAATTTTTTTAGAGAAATTTGTATAAAGTTCCGAAAATTTTGTCTAAAATACAGAATTTTTTTTTCAAATTAGAATCACTCATGCAACAAACTTTAGTTTGACTATTTTATGATTTAATAAATTAATATTGTCAAAATATAGTATGTAGAAATATACTTTTTTCCATTTTGATATCGATTTGATAGGTTCCAATCCATCGGCATTTAGTAGATTTGTTAATGCATTGTACAATTCTTCTTTATCATTTGCAGTAAAATCCAGAGTTAATTTAGCTTTCAACATTTTTTCATTATTTCCAATAATTTTTTTTATCACTAACTAGCTAGAGAGCTTATTGCTCTATACACATGGTTCCAATCCATCGGCATTTAGTAGATTTGTTAATGCATTGTACAATTCTTCTTTATCATTTGCAGTAAAATCCAGAGTTAATTTAGCGTTTCAACATTTTTTCATTATTTCCAATAATTTTTTTTAATCACTAACTAGCTAGAGAGCTTATTGCTCTATACAATATAGTATGTAGAAATATACTTTTTTCCATTTTGATATCGATTTGATAGGTTCCAATCCATCGGCATTTAGTAGATTTGTTAATGCATTGTACAATTCTTCTTTATCATTTGCAGTAAAATCCAGAGTTAATTTAGCGTTCAACATTTTTTCATTATTTCCAATAATTTTTTTTAACACTAACTAGCTAGAGAGCTTATTGCTCTATACACATGTGCGTTTGCTTACAAATAATCCGCTCAAACTTTTTGTATTTCACAGTTGCCATTTCTTAAACAAAAAACTAACATATGGTTTTTGGTTTTGTTATTTAAAATTGGACTTTTATTTTAAAATTTATACACTTGAGAAAAAAAAGGAAAATGCCTTACAGGAAACAAATAAGTGTTCATTTTAGAAATGGTAACTATGAAATGTAAACAAAATTCAGAAATTATTTCCACTTTTGATTAATGTTTAAAATGTAATATCAAATAAAGGGCTTGACTAAAGAACTAGGTTCCCTGGTGAACTTGGCAATAGTAGTTTAAGTATGGTCGCCTAACATTTTTTCCTGATCTCACCGTGTCCAAACAATCTGTATCTATATTATAATTTATATGATATTTGCATCCAACTCTCCTTGTGTAACTCTTTTCTTATATATTAAAAGTGCGCAATGCTTAAAAAATTAGATATAACAAACCATTAATGGTTCATTATGGCTGATTTTTAATAATTTGGAGTTGTTACGTTTGTAAACTGTTAAGGGATTAATTGCCCATAAATATAAATGTCCGGTTTTCAAGTCGTTTTCTTTAATTCTAAGTAAGAGTATATAATTTTGTTACGATAGCGCACTGTGCATTATTTAAAGTCGCCAGAAAAACCAAGAAATATAATGTTTGGATGGATTACCTTTGTGTTTTAGTAAATATCTCCAATATTTTCACAAAATTTGCCTAGGGGAACCCAATTCTTAAGTATTCTCCAAATAAAGTAATTGTTATCGATGTTTTAGCATTATTTATTAATTTCGTTTAATCAATATTAATTAGGGTATATTTTTTTCATTTTTAGCTCAATTGCATTATTTTTATTTGTCTAATTTTGACACTCCAATCTGTATTTCACTTATTCTTAATTAGGCTTGGCAGTATTCGGCACATATTTATTTTAATTACGTGTTATAAAAATTGAATAATTTTAAGTACTTCATCTGAAAAATCTGTTTTTAGGTAATATAATTGTTCTCGGCATATGACCTTATTTACTTATTTCTTTTTATCAGTATTAATTTCGTATTATTTTTCATTTTCAATTTAATTTCGAAATTTTTATTTATCCAATTTTGAGATGTGAATCTTTATTCCACATGTTCTTAATCAGGAATTGGCGGCATTCCCTAGGGAAGTCTTTTCGGTCATTCGCTTCATTTATCTTCGTTTATCTATTTTAGGAAAGTTTTATTTTCTTCTATTTCATCTTGGCGAGATTTGTTTTTCAATAATTATAAACTCGCTATGGTAATTTTGTTTTTATTGTACAGTTGCCATTTCTTAAAGTTACACTTTTGTAATAGGTTTTGTTATTTAGAACTAGATTTTTATTTTAAATTTCAATACGGTAGAAAATAAGTAAGCACATTTTAAATAATTATAAGCTCGACATATTCTATCATACTTGTTCATACTTCATAGCTGACAGTTTTTAAATTAAAAGTCCTCATTTTAATAGGTTTGGATATTTAAAACTTAATTTTTTTGTATTTAAAACATTAATATAAAACACAATCATTAATACGCAAATAAGGAAAAAATGTTTAATTAAGAGTTGGTAAGTATGAAATGTAAGAAAAATTAAGAGAAGAAGGCTATTTTTCATTTGTAATAATTTCATTACACTAATCCACATTGAATATATAGACTATTATTTATTGAGTAAATGTAGGAAAACTGTACTTATTCTGTTTACTTTTTACTAATTCTTTCAATACAACTATATTTTAATATAACTGAAGTATAGGTTAAATAGAAAGAGATGAATAATAAGACGATTTCAAGCAGCAGGGCACATCTCAACTTATCACAATTCTGGCTTTAGTTTCAAACGGAAGGGCATTTTATTGCTTGCCTATTGGCTGTTGTAAAAAAGAAAATGAATGGGAATGATATTATAGTAGTTCGTGACGTTGAGCGGAATTGCTCTATATAGGTTGTCATAGAACAATTTGTCTCAACTTCACTAACTACTGTAATGCCCTTCTCATTCATTTTCATGTTTACAACAGCCAATAGACAAACAATAAACTGCCCTTCCTTTTGAAGCTGAAGCCAGAATTGTGATAAGTTGAGATGTGCCCTGCTGCGTGAAATCGCCTTATAGAGCAATTTCGTTCAACGTCACGAACTACTATAATGCCCTTCCCATTCATTTTATTGTTTACAACAGCCAATAGGCAAACAATTAAACGCCCTTCCTCTTGAAACTAAAGTCAGAATTGTGATAAGTTGAGATGTGCCCTGCTGCGTGAAATCACCTTATAGAGCAATTTCGCTCAACGTCACGAACTACTATAATGTCCTTCCCATTCATTTTCTTGTTTACAACAGCCAATAGACAAACAATAAAACGCCCTTCCGCTTTAAACTAAAGCCAGAATTGTGATAAGTTGAGATGTGCCCTACTGCGTGAAATCGCCTTATTTGACTGTTCTGTCGTTGGCGACCCAAGCGTCAGCAAAATGGCATAAATACACAGGAAGGTTAATAATCAAAAAAGTAGCAATAAAAACATTTAAGGGCGAAAATTTAAAATTTCCAAAAATTTTGTATTTAGAAGAAACTTGAAAGATGAAAACAAATTTATAACAAATATTGTATTTCAAATAAATCTCGGCACAATAAGAAAAAAGCTCTAAAGTTGACAACCCCGCCAATGAGAACTTATACATGTCAGGGCAAACGCACAACCCACTCATCGCCATATAAAACTTAAAAAAAAAAAAAAAAAAAAAAAAAAAAAAAAAAAAGAACGCCAAATTTGGCGAAAAAAACATGGCGTCTATAATGCATCTGTACCTAAATTCATAGATATTACTCTATACATAAAATAGTGTATGTGTGTGTTCGGTTTGATAAATGCATATGGTTTGTCGTAGTTTCTACAGTCTTTGATATCCGCCAATTTTCACTCCCGAAATTAAAACTTTTTCCTCCCAATCAATCCCGTGGAATGACAATCTGTGCAAGCAAAATTCGAAAATAACAACATATTTTTTTTTTACCATTTTTCAAAAATTAATCAAAATTTAGCTTAAAACTTTAAAAACGTCACAATTTGTTTAAGTTATCGAACGATTCTATAATATAAAGTAACTAACATAACGTTTTCGTATGTCTTATGTGTTTTAAGCCTATATGATAAAATAAATAAATTAAATTCTTTAAAATGACTTAAAATAATCAACTAATTCATTTTGACCATTTCTTCGCATTCCATTACATTGTTAAAAAAAAAAAAACAATCCCATACACCATAAAAAGGAAGCATAAAATCGGATATGTAAAAAAAAATTTCTTAAAAATCTGTTTGATATTGTATGCATACATATCCAAAACATGTAGAAAATTGACTCATGTAGTATAGAATCTCGTGGAATTTATCATCATTACGTTGTGGTTCAAGGACAATACTGTGTATGTATATATTGATAGTTAGGATTGTCGGTTATTAGACTGGTGTGCAAAACTTAAGCAACAGGTGGGTTTTTTGTCATAAAACTACGAGCAATGATCTGAGAGACATGAAATTCAGAAATGAGGGAGAGTATTATGCACGTAAAGGATGTCGAAAACATCAGCGGTGAAAAACGAATACAATGCATACGGCATGGAATCAAACAAGATGTATTGAACGCATAGTATAGCTACTCATGATTGTCTATCCAAGAGGAAGAACAACAAGTAGATGTTCCTTAATATGGGATATGCCCTCCCCTAACTGAAATGGTTGCTTCTCACCGTCTCCGCTTACTCAGAACCAGCTGGTCCCACATTTCTTGCGGTAGGGGTATCCATTCTGAAATCAGCATCTGTTCGAGTTGTTGGGTGTTCTCCGGATGATGTAAGCGTGATGTAATGCGTCTCCCCAAAGCATCCCACACATGTTCGATGATATTTAAATCAGGGGAGTACGCTGGCCAATCCATTCTAGTGACATCTTCACTTTCAAGTAGTTCCTCAACAAAAACAATCCATCAACAATCTGCAGCATACGAGATTTTTTCAACATTTCTATTAATACATCTTATTATGTTTAATAATGGTTCCAAACCTTTCATCGAAAAATTTTAGTACCCAGACCGAAGGCTGGGTGCGAAGCAGCTAGTTAAATATATAATCTATATATGTAAGGGAAAGTAAACTAAATCAATAAAGTAATGTAGGAATTTTGTATAAACCCTCGAAGATGGCCCTTTAAGGAATATACTGTCAGCAAACTTTCTTTAATCTGCGATTTCATAGATGCCGGCGTAAATTTATATCCGAAAGACTTCATTAATGACCGAGAAAAACCTCAGATGTTTCAGATGTTTCAGTCAAGAGCAAAACTTCTGCTCCTTTTTGCTTTCCTCTTTTTAACCCCTAATCTTAACTGATCTCTGGGGCTACAGTTTACACACTTAGAAAGGAAGTCTAACCAATTAAAACTTTATAATGTTCTGTTCAATTTAAGAAATTTCCGAACAAAAAGAAGATACACGCTACCGAAGAGAGATTTTTTACACACATTTCTGATTAGGTTTTTTATACTCAGGTTTATTTAGACTTTTACTTAGATCTTTATTTTAGCTGATCTCTCAGTTTCATCCCAATAATGAAGTGGGAACCCGCCCACCCAACTTGTCCCGTTCCAATAATGAAGTGAGAACCCACCCACTCAACGTTCTGATAATAAAGGTCTTTGACGAAAACCTTTTCTTGTTCTGGCCATGACTGCAATCGCCTGTCGTAGTTTCCGTCTTATTACAAACCCACACACATAATAGAGAGAGATGTGTGTCTATATTTTAACTCAATTAACCACATTTAATTACAATTACATCCCCTATATAATAATAGCCTAAGTTATCTGTCCGTCTGTCCTCGAATTTATGAAGCGGTTGGACCTGGAATGGATAGAGGCATCCATATTGGATTCTGTATGAGTTAGGGTTAGCAAAATTCAAAGCGAGTTCGAAATCCACCCCTTCCTCCCTTTTCGAACTTTGAATGCCATTATTTCAAGCCCTTTTTTCCCTGGTTAAGAGAAGGCGATTAAATTTATCAATTTATCACATAATAAATAGGTAAAAAAACACATTTTTTTCTAGCATTATAACGCCAGTCCTTTAACTATCTTATTTAATAATTTTTTATTTTAAATATCGTCTTATTTTCATACGTTTTATCACTGAAATTAGATATGACGTAAACAATTTTCTTTTATATTGGCTTAAATAATAGATTAGGTATATATGTGCTAATTTTTAATATAATCATCGATTATTTTTTGTAGTAATGTAAGTGTTATCACCAGTATTAACAACAAATTCTTTTCATAAAAGTCTGGGAGTCTATTTCACTAACTTAAAAATATCTAGCGTTTAAGTTATATATCTTTGAAAATTAAGAAGTTTGTTCGTACGTGTGTTTGTTTTTTATACATAACCACACTGTTTGACTAAATGAATTCAATGTGATTCTAAACTGCATTCACAGTATCGGGAGACTTTAGAGGAGTATGAAGATAAACAAATTATTAAGCGTGTACTAGATAATTCTCAGCCAAAAAACAAACCATTTTTTTTACCTGCCTCACAGGGAAATTTACAATTCTGAAAAATTAAAAATTTTACTAATTCCGTCTTATGACGGGCTATATACTGGTGTTGGAATAATTTCTTGTTCTTTAGCAAAAAATCAATCCTTTTCTATTGCTAAATCCATGCAACCCTTTAACCCCTTCCGGTGAAATTTAATAATGAAAAACTGTAAGTGAAGTAACCATTTATTTTTTATTTAAAAAACTTGTTTTATTTTACAATTCTTACATATTCTTAATTAAAATCTACTTTTTACATAGTGTTAAGTATCAGAAACGGTAAAATTAAGATAATAGTCTTCAAGCTAGTGGTACTTTTCAAAACAAAGTGCAAAGGAATTCTGAATTGTTTACATCGCCAGGGAGTCTCACTTCTAATTTGATTCTTGTAACACACACGGCATTTCTTAGTAGGTTTTCTTTTATTCTGACTCATCAATTTGGCAGTGACTTGTACCAAGAAACTTTAAATAAACAATATGTAATAGTGACCTGGGATTTCCACAAGTAACAAAAGTGTTGCCAAATTCAGTACACTAGAAATTTTAAACTAAATTAATTATCATATTTATCAGTAACTTTAGTCGCATGACGAGTGTAGCTCGTCATTGTGCGGTATGGAATGAAAAACCAATGACGAGCTAGACTCTCATTTTACCAGAAGGGGTTAATAAAATCCATCCTTTAACTTCCTGTTCATTTAAACCTTCCTTTAACTTTTTTCAAGTTTAAATATAACGTTGTTAATATTACATAAAAAATCGATAAATGTTCATAAAAGAATAGTAACTATTTAATATCTTACACAGTTAAACGTTAAACAAAAAATTACATCTAATAAAATCCTTTCAATAACCAAAGCATTTTTTTAAAAAAAGATTTTCAAGCTATTTTTTAGTCGCATTCACAAATTTTAATGTTTTCAAAAAAATAAAATTTGTTTATTAATTATAAATATACGTTCAAGCATAAAGCATGTTTTTTCTTTTTCTTTTTATGAATACGATACATGTGTGCTGAATAAGTTAATGCATTTATAATTTAATTCCAATTAAAATATAAAAAATCCAATTAAAATGTAAAATGTATTTGTATACAGACAACAGTTTTTTTACTAAAGATTTAATGAGTGAAGAATTATTTTGATAAATATTTTCCAAAAAAGGCGTCTTGATTTGTTTGTTTTTTTGTTTAGATCGCTGCATGCTGTTAGCAAACATATTTTTATACATTTTTAAGGACTTTCATTATGACTTTTTAAGAACAATCACTGTAATTCAAAAATTAGTGAAACGAGAAAGTTATGAATCTTCCTTGTTTTGAAGATCTTTTTTCTTACACCTTTATTGTTTCGTAAAATTTCTTTACATTTACATTTTTATATTTTTTTATTTTTTTCGTGTTTAAATTAATTTTTGAATCTCACCACTTTAAAATTATGCTTAGATATTTTTTTAAAGGAATTTTCTAGATATAAAACTTTTTGCCTTTTCTCAAAATTTTATCTTATTTTGTTGAATTTTTGTAGGCATATTTTCTCTTTTATGACATTTTTATATTTCTCTTTTTGTCGTTTACAGTTTTTATGTTACTAAGCTATCGAATTTATATTTTATCAAACAACTCCAGCAAATTTTAACTCATTTTGTAAATTTAATTTTTTTTCTTCTTCTGTAGCACTACAGCCTTCTACAGGCCAAGGCTGTCTCTAAAAGTTTCTTTCATCTGGAACCATCCGCCGCTACAGTTCTCCACTGGTTGACTCCAATTTCATGCAGCGCCTTCTCAACCATATCAAGCTGAAAGGTTAGGATGCTGGCCTTCGGAACCGGAGTACGTGGGTTCGAGTCCCACTATGGCATGGATGTTCGTAGCCGTTCGGAATCGGCCTTAACCCATATTGTACCACATCAACTAAATATTTCTGTAAGTTATTAAAACTTCATCCATATCATTAATATGGTGTAACTAAGTATATAAAACCAAAATTTTGAAAAAATACTTTTAATTTTTTATGTAATTGTCTGTTCTATAAATAGGACAACTGTCCATTACACTACTAAAACTTAACAAATATCACTTACATTGCATTAGGCTGATTCATAGATGAAATTTGGGGAAACAGTCAAAACAAAGTCCAACATTACATTTTAAGCATACTGTTATAGGCTTTCTTTTGCAGTTATTGAACTGGCAGTAAGAGAGTAAGTTTATCTTGCAAAAATCTCCAGTTTTCTGAATAGAATAGACATCTATTTACCCCTTGTTGTGTCCAGGTGTTTGAACAGGTTTTGAACTGGTTTTCATTGAAAGATAAGAAAAGAATGTGCGCTGTCAATGTAATATCGAATTCATAGAAAAATAATCGGGATTGGACCTTCGTCTTAATTTTAGGGCACCTTTTTTATACTTACAAAATACACATGTAAAATATATTTTTCAACAAAAACTTTAAGTTACATTATTAGCTCTGTTTTTAAACTAAAAGTAACCTCCACAATGTTTAAAAAATAATGATAATAAATATAAAATTAAAGATTAGAAAATGATAATTTTTAAGAAGTTGGTGAAAATAAATTTTACAATACAATATAATTTGATTTCTCAGTTTTTATGTTACTATGCTAAAGTGTGTCTATTTTAATGGTGTTAAAATAAAATCCACTCAGAAAATATTTATAAATTTATTATTAAATGGAATTTTATTAGCTGTCCTGTTTATAGGACAGCGGTCCAATATGGGTTAAGCAGTAGGTCCCGGTCTCATTAGCCCTCGTGTTGCAAAAAGTGCTCCAAAACTAAACGAAACCAAAGCCAACCATATCAATCCACCTGGTGTTTGGTCTATCTCTTTTTCATTTTCCATCAACTTTTCGAAATGTAACTTTTTTTGTTAAGTCATTGTATCTATAAATGTGTCCCAACCACCTTAAGTGATATATCTTTATAGTTTTCTCAATATTTGGTTGTCCAAATTTAGAGTATATTTCATGATTATAACGGATTCTCCATACATTCTTTTCTTTAACAGCTCCAAATATTTGTTTTAGTATTTTTCGTTCAAATATTAATAGCTTATTTTCCTCAGATTCGTTCATAGTCCAACACTCGTTTCCATACATAATTATTGGCTTTACTAACGTTTTATAAAGATTAATTTAGGTTTTTATACCAAGTGTTTAGTGTTTATAAGTGTTTTGATTTAAAGTGATTTCTCAGTCCGTAATAACATTTATTTAACATATTTAATGTGTTCCTAACTTCAATTTTTATATCATTATTTTTTCTTATAATTGAGATTAGGTATTTGAAGTGTTCAACATTTTCAAAGCTGTAATCTCCAGTTGTCATTGGCTGTTCATCAGGTCTGTTATGTGTTACTGCCATAAACTTTGTTTTTTCTATGTTTATCGTATTTATATTTTATCAAACAACTCCAGTAAGTTTTAATTCATTTTTTAAATTTTAATTTTCTTCGTCTTATTCTGTAGCACTACAGCCTCCTATAGGCCAAGACTGTCTCTAAAAGTTTCTTCCATCTGGAACCATCCACCGCCACAGTTCTCCACTGGTTGACTCCAATTTCATGCGGCGCCTTCTCAATCATATCAAGCCGAAAGGTTAGGATATTGGCCTTCGGAACCGGAGTTCGTGGGTTCAATTCCCACTATGGCATGGATGTTCGTAGCCGTTCGGAATCGGCTTTAAGCAGTAGGTCCCGGTCTCATCTGCCTTCGTGTTGCAAAAAGTAGACCTTAGCGCTCCAAAACCAAACCAAACAAAACCAACCATATCAATCCACCTGGTGTTTGGTCTACCTCTTTTCCTTTTTCCATCAACTTATTGAAATGTAACTTTTTTTTGTTGGGTTTAAGTCATTTTATCTATAAATGTGTCCCAACCACCTTAAGTGATATATCTTTATAGTTTTCTCAATATTTGGTTGTCCGAATTTAGAGTATATTTCATGATTATAAAGGATTCTCCATACATTCTTTTCTTTTACAGCTCTAAATATTTTTCTTAGTATTTTTCGTTCAAATATTAATAGCTTATTTTCCTCAGATTTGTTCATAGTACAACACTCGCTTCCATACATAATTATTAGATTTACTAAAGTTTATAAAGATTAATTTTGGTTTTTATGCCTAAGTGTTTTGATTTAAAGTGATTTCTCAGTCCGTAATAACATTTATTTGCCATATTTAATCTGTTCATAATTTCAATTTTAGTATCATTATTTTTTGTTATGATTAAGTCTAGATATTTGAAGTGTTCAATATTTTCAAAGCTGTAATCTCCAACTGTCACTGGATGTTTATCATGTCTGTTATGTGTTACTGCTATAAACTTTGTTTTTTCTATGTTTATCGTATTTATATTTTATCAAACAACTCCAGTAAGTTTTAATTCATTTTTTAAATTTTAATTTTCTTCGTCTTATTCTGTAGCACTACAGCTCCTATAGGCCAAGACTGTCTCTAAAAGTTTCTTCCATCTGGAACCATCCACCGCCACAGTTCTACACTGGTTGACTAAAATTTCATGCAGCGTCTTCTCAACCATATCAATCCACCTGGTGTTTGGTTACCTCTTTTCCTTTTTCCATCAACTTTTTAAAATGTAACTTTTTTTGTTGGGTTTACGTCATTGTATCTATAAATGTTTCCCAACCGCCTTAATTGATAGATCTTTATAGTTTTCACAATATTTGGCTGTCCGAATTTAGAGTATAGTTTATGATTATAACGGATTCTTCATACATTATTTTCTTTAACAGATCCAAATATTTTTCTTAGTATTTTTCGTTCAAATATTAATAGCTTATTTTCCTCAAATTTGTTTACAGTCCAACATTCGTTTCTATACATAATTATTGGCTTTACTAAAATTTTATGAAGATTAATTTCGATTTTTATACCTAAGTGTTTTGATTTAAAGTGATTTCTCAGTCCGTAATAACATTTATTTGCCATATTTAATCTGTTCATAATTTCAATTTTAGTATCATTATTTTTTGTTATGATTAAGTCTAGATATTTGAAGTGTTCAATATTTTCAAAGCTGTAATCTCCAACTGCCATTGGATGTTCATCAGGTCTGTTATGTGTTACTGCCAAAAACTTTGTTTTTTCTATGTTTATCGTATTTATATTTTATCGAACAACTCCAGTAAGTTTTAACTCATTTTTTAAATTTTAATTTTCTTCTTGTTCTGTAGCACTACAGTCTTCTATAGGCCAAGGCTGTCTCTAAAAGTTTCTTCCATCTGGAACCATCCACCGCCACAGTTCTCCACTGGTTGACTCCAATTTCATGCGGCGCCTTCTCAATCATATCAAGCCGAAAGGTTAGGATATTGGCCTTCGGAACCGGAGTTCGTGGGTTCAATTCCCACTATGGCATGGATGTTCGTAGCCGTTCGGAATCGGCTTTAAGCAGTAGGTCCCGGTCTCATCAGCCTTCGTGTTGTAAAAAGTAGATCGTAGCACTCCAAAACCAAACCAAACAAAACCAACCATATCAATCCACCTGGTGTTTGGTCTACCTCTTTTCCTTTTTCCATCAACTTATTGAAATGTAACTTTTTTTTGTTGGGTTTAAGTCATTTTATCTATAAATGTGTCCCAACCACCTTAAGTGATATATCTTTATAGTTTTCTCAATATTTGGTTGTCCAAATTTAGAGTATATTTCATGATTATAACGGATTCTCCATACATTCTTTTCTTTAACAGCTCCAAATATTTGTTTTAGTATTTTTCGTTCAAATATTAATAGCTTATTTTCCTCAGATTCGTTCATAGTCCAACACTCGCTTCCATACATAATTATTGGCTTTACTAACGTTTTATAAAGATTAATTTAGGTTTTTATACCAAGTGTTTAGTGTTTATAAGTGTTTTGATTTAAAGTGATTTCTCAGTCCGTAATAACATTTATTTAACATATTTAATGTGTTCCTAATTTCAATTTTAATATCATTATTTTTTATTATGATTAAGTCTAGATATTTGAAGTGTTCAACATTTTCAAAGCTGTAATCTCCAACTGTCACTGGATGTTTATCAGGTCTGTTATGTGTTACTGCTATAAACTTTGTTTTTTCTATGTTTATCGTATTTATATTTTATCAAACAACTCCAGTAAGTTTTAATTCATTTTTTAAATTTTAATTTTCTTCGTCTTATTCTGTAGCACTACAGCCTCCTATAGGCCAAGACTGTCTCTAAAAGTTTCTTCCATCTGGAACCATCCACCGCCACAGTTCTACACTGGTTGACTAAAATTTCATGCAGCGTCTTCTCAACCATATCAATCCACCTGGTGTTTGGTTACCTCTTTTCCTTTTTCCATCAACTTTTTAAAATGTAACTTTTTTTGTTGGGTTTACGTCATTGTATCTATAAATGTTTCCCAACCGCCTTAATTGATAGATCTTTATAGTTTTCACAATATTTGGCTGTCCGAATTTAGAGTATAGTTTATGATTATAACGGATTCTTCATACATTATTTTCTTTAACAGATCCAAATATTTTTCTTAGTATTTTTCGTTCAAATATTAATAGCTTATTTTCCTCAAATTTGTTTACAGTCCAACATTCGTTTCTATACATAATTATTGGCTTTACTAAAATTTTATGAAGATTAATTTCGATTTTTATACCTAAGTGTTTTGATTTAAAGTGATTTCTCAGTCCGTAATAACATTTATTTGCCATATTTAATCTGTTCATAATTTCAATTTTAGTATCATTATTTTTTGTTATGATTAAGTCTAGATATTTGAAGTGTTCAATATTTTCAAAGCTGTAATCTCCAACTGTCACTGGATGTTTATCAGGTCTGTTATGTGTTACTGCTATAAACTTTGTTTTTTCTATGTTTATCGTATTTATATTTTATCGAACAACTCCAGTAAGTTTTAACTCATTTTTTAAATTTTAATTTTCTTCTTGTTCTGTAGCACTACAGTCTTCTATAGGCCAAGGCTGTCTCTAAAAGTTTCTTCCATCTGGAACCATCCACCGCCACAGTTCTCCACTGGTTGACTCCAATTTCATGCGGCGCCTTCTCAATCATATCAAGCCGAAAGGTTAGGATATTGGCCTTCGGAACCGGAGTTCGTGGGTTCAATTCCCACTATGGCATGGATGTTAGTAGCCGTTCGGAATCGGCTTTAAGCAGTAGGTCCCGGTCTCATCAGCCTTCGTGTTGCAAAAAGTAGACCTTAGCGCTCCAAAACCAAACCAAACAAAACCAACCATATCAATCCACCTGGTGTTTGGTCTACCTCTTTTCCTTTTTCCATCAACTTTTTGAAATGTAACTTTTTTTTGTTAAGTCTTTGTATCTATAAATGTGTCCCAACCATCTTAAGTGATATATCTTTATAGTTTTCTCAATATTTGGTTGTCCAAATTTAGAGTATATTTCATGATTATAACGGATTCTCCATACATTCTTTTCTTTAACAGCTCCAAATATTTGTTTTAGTATTTTTCGTTCAAATATTAATAGCTTATTTTCCTCAGATTTGTTCATAGTCCAACACTCGCTTCCATACATAATTATTGGCTTTACTAAAGTTTTATGAAGATTAATTTCGATTTTTATACCTAAGTGTTTTGATTTAAAGTGATTTCTCAGTCCGTAATAACATTTATTTAACATATTTAATGTGTTCCTAATTTCAATTTTAATATCATTATTTTTTATTATGATTAAGTCTAGATATTTGAAGTGTTCAACATTTTCAAAGCTGTAATCTCCAACTGTCACTGGATGTTTATCAGGTCTGTTATGTGTTACTGCTATAAACTTTGTTTTTTCTATGTTTATCGTATTTATATTTTATCAAACAACTCCAGTAAGTTTTAATTCATTTTTTAAATTTTAATTTTCTTCGTCTTATTCTGTAGCACTACAGCCTCCTATAGGCCAAGACTGTCTCTAAAAGTTTCTTCCATCTGGAACCATCCACCGCCACAGTTCTACACTGGTTGACTAAAATTTCATGCAGCGTCTTCTCAACCATATCAATCCACCTGGTGTTTGGTTACCTCTTTTCCTTTTTCCATCAACTTTTTAAAATGTAACTTTTTTTGTTGGGTTTACGTCATTGTATCTATAAATGTTTCCCAACCGCCTTAATTGATAGATCTTTATAGTTTTCACAATATTTGGCTGTCCGAATTTAGAGTATAGTTTATGATTAGAACGGATTCTTCATATATTATTTTCTTTAACAGATCTAAATATTTTTCTTAGTATTTTTCGTTCAAATATTAATAGCTTATTTTCCTCAAATTTGTTTACAGTCCAACATTCGTTTCTATACATAATTATTGGCTTTACTAAAATTTTATAAAGATTAATTTCGATTTTTATACCTAAGTGTTTTGATTTAAAGTGATTTCTTAGTCCATAATAACATATATTTTCCATATTTAATCTGTTCCTAATTTCAATTTTAGTATCATTATTTTTTGTTATGATTAAGTCTAGTTATTTGAAGTGTTCAATATTTTCAAAGCTGTAATCTCCAACTGCCATTGGATGTTTATCAGGTCTGTTATGTGTTACTGCTATAAACTTTGTTTTTTCTATGTTTATCGTATTTATATTTTATCAAACAACTCCAGTAAGTTTTAATTCATTTTTTAAATTTTAATTTTCTTCGTCTTATTCTGTAGCACTACAGCCTCCTATAGGCCAAGACTGTCTCTAAAAGTTTCTTCCATCTGGAACCATCCACCGCCACAGTTCTACACTGGTTGACTAAAATTTCATGCAGCGTCTTCTCAACCATATCAATCCACCTGGTGTTTGGTTACCTCTTTTCCTTTTTCCATCAACTTTTTAAAATGTAACTTTTTTTGTTGGGTTTACGTCATTGTATCTATAAATGTTTCCCAACCGCCTTAATTGATAGATCTTTATAGTTTTCACAATATTTGGCTGTCCGAATTTAGAGTATACTTCACGATTATAACGGA
>CM063510.1:1628584-1666084 GCA_032207245.1 Pardosa pseudoannulata | reverse complement strand
TTCAAGATCACCGACCCAGCCTTGCAGGCAGCGGGAGAAGGAATTAGAGTTTCCATTTCGGACCACTGCTACCCCGCTACTGGCATGAATCGGGACTTGTCCACCTGGCATAAGATTAATACGTCATAGATCTGTTACGCACGCGCAATTGACCTGGCTAATTACGTTTACTTTAAAGGAGAAAACTGTTAGAATTTTATATACCGTCAGTAGGCAGAAAAATAAACACCTGTGGAACGGGAACTGTTCAGTTTAAGATGATGGATGCTAATCGAAAAGTAAACAACATTACTTTATGTAATGCACTGTATGTGTCGAAATTAGAATCAAATTTGATAACAGTTAAGAAAATGATTGAAAATGGAATTTCAGTTTTGTTTAAAGGAAATAAATGCACAATTTCACAGAATGGCGACATTCTATTAGAATGTAGCGCAATTGGTAATCTGTATGAAATTAAACCACTCGCTCAACATGAAGATCACTCTGCTCACATAGTAACTGAATGCAAAAACAAAAATTGTATTCATATTTGGCACAGACGTCTAGGACATAGAAATTACGACTCGATTAAGAGCGTTATAAACAATAAAATGGCAGAAGGTATATAAATCTAACAATCGGGAAACTTACTTTCTGGATGTGCCTCGTACATTAAAAAAATTTAGAATTTAAAAAATATTCATAGAATCATTTCCTTAACGTTCAAAAATGAATTAAAGAGGGTTTACTCATTTACTGTAGAAATATTTGCTTTAATACTAATGTGTACCTATATTAAAAATTTCCAAATCATCACTTGACTAGAATGTAAAGAAAAGATTTAAAAATCATTTTTATGTATTAATTAATCCCGATTCTAGGCAACTGTTATGAAGATCGCAATTTTCTATCTGCTTTCTTCCTCATTAAAATTGGCGATAAAAAAAGCCGAGAGCAAACTTTTGTCATTTATTAAATAAACTTTAAAGAAAGAAGAAAATAATTAGTTCCGCCGGGATTTAAATTTGCTGAATGGGACACTTATTAAATTGTCGGAAAAAAGAATGAAAAAAAAAACAATCTTTCGAGTGATTATGTATGAAGAGACTGAATGGGTCTTTCATGATTTGTACAAATTAAAGCCTTTGTCTAAAAAAAGGGTTTAACTGTAATTAGAATAAACTTTTATAAGTCCAGGCAGATTTATTATTAATTGTTTAGTAATTCAACACAAAGAATGAAGACATATTTCATTTTTGAGTCTGAAAATTAATTAAAACCCATTCGTGGTTGGATATAATAACTTAGAATTGTCAATTAGTGTTAGTAAAAAGTACCCAAATAAAGCAATAGGTAAATAATTATTTATATTCAAGCATAAGGTTGTTTAATTGATCTCTAATAAGTTATGTAATTTTCTCCGAGAGAGGTTTTTTTTGTGACCAAATATATTAAAATCAAGAAAAATATAGAATTAGGAAAAATATTTTAAAATTTGTCAATATTTGTAATTAAAGCATTTGAGCAAACAGTTTTTGATATTATCTAATTTTCGTAATTAGGTAATCATATACTTGAAGAGAAGTAAAAAAAAAAATTATGTAAAATATATTGAAAAGCCCTTTTTAAAAGATGAAAAATATTGTGTGGGAGAAAGCATTTTCAATAAGCTAACCTTAACATATTATAAACATTTTATCAGTAAAAAAAACTGTTTAAAACTATGATTATACAGTTTTTTGTTTTTGAAATTAATAACTAAATTTTAACTTATTTTGAGATAATTTACCTCCTCTTTATTAGATTATGAAGCTAAGCTTTTTTTAATAACTATACCATTATTAAGAAACCTGTTCTTCATAGTTAAACAGATTTATATATGTAATATATCGAAATTATTTCACTTTAATATATCGTTAAATACATCCTCTCCCCATTCTAATTCCTTAAAATCTATTTTCTTAGTCACGAAATGTCTTAATCTAAGGAGTGTCCACGATTTAAAAATTCTTCTAACACATTTCTCAAAGCTTTCTGTGCAATAGATGTAAAATTCCTGTCTATTCACTCCATTTTCCAGCTGTCACCAGCAAACGGTTCAGTCTTTCCCCTGATCTAACAGTTAAATTTGCTGACTAAGTTTCTAGTCCCTTGTCTATTTTCCCAGCCTCAAAATGCTTTAATCAAAGGAGTGTCCTCGACTTAAAATTCTTCCAAAACATTTTCTAGAGCTTTCTGTGCAATAGATGTAAAATTTCCGTCTATTTAACATATTTTATAGCTGTCGTCTGCAAATGGCCTAGATTTCCCCATATCTAACAGCTAAATTTACTGACTAAGTTTCTTGTTCCTTGGAAAATTCTATCTGTACCGCTCTGGGGTACGCCTCTGTTCCAGCTCAGTGTTTTTTTTTATCATTATCTTGTCTGCAGTTGACTGGCAAATATGTCTTTTTAGCAGCTCCTCAATAAAGATTTCTTAAAATTGTGCTTCTCTTCATGTGGCACATTTTCCAGCTGTCGCCGGCAAATGGCTCAATTTCCCCCCTGACCTAACAGTTAAATTTGCTGACTAAGTTTCTTGTCCCTTGGGAAAAATCTATCTGTCTAGCTCTGGGGTACACTTCTGTTCCATCAAAGTGTTTTTTGTATTATTGTGTTGTCTACCGTTGACTGGCAAATATGTGGTTTTAGCAGCTCTTCAATAAAGATTTCTTAAAATTGTGCTTCTCTTCAATGTGGCACATTTTCCAGTTGTCGCCGGCAAATGGCTCAGCTTTTCCTCTTATCTAACAATTAAATTCGCTTACTAAGTTTCTTGTCCCTTGGGAAAAATCTATCTGTCTAGCTCTGGGGCACACTTCTGTTCCATCAAAGTGTTTTTAGTATCATTGTCTTGTCTGCCGTTGACTGGCAAATATGTGGTTTTAGCAGTTCCTTAATAAAGATTTCTTAAAATTGTGCTTCTCTTCAATGTGGTCCGGCTGCAACAATATTCATTAGTCTATCTGCATAGGCTTCTCCTTGCCCAGTAGCCCGGGAAAGTAAAAAGAATAGGAACTACATAATTATTGTGAAGGGCAGTTTTTATTTTGATTGATTACGTATATATTAAAGTCTCGGTTTTGACTAGAATAACGGATTTTCGAGGCGTATTTGCTTATGCAAATCCTGAACTAAAAATTAATCATCTGCACACATTTCTAGTTTTCCCCAATACTTTTACGACTTCTCAACAAAGTTTTAAAACTTATTCCGCAGAATAGAATTGGGCTTTCTGCTTAGATAAACATTCTTTTAAACTATTTACTTTGATTTTGAGCTTCAAATAATCCGACTGATTAATCGTCTATGAGAAATTTTGAAATATTCGATTTAAAGACCTTTCTTTTTATAAATATAACTAATTTTAAAGAAGTTATATACACTCACTTCCAAAAGTTAAGCACGGAAATGAAAATGCTAATTTCCGGAAACCAATCAGAACTGAAGAGGATGCAATTTGCTTTATCACGCATTTCGAGGCTGAAGCATTATGGTGTGGGCAGGGTTTAGGATACCGCACTGACCTGCACATCTTTAAACGGGGTTCTGTGACCGCTGTCCGGTATCGAGATGAAGTCCTAGAACCCATTGTGAGATTTTAAGCTGCAGCAGTTGGCTCTAATTTTGTTATAATGGACGATAACGCACGTCCCCATAGAGATGACATCGTGGACGATTACCTGGAGAGTGAAGGGACTGCGCGTATGGCGTGGCCAACATATTTGCCCGACCTTAGTCCCATTGAAAATCTTTGGGAGGATCTCGGCCGTACAGTATCTTTACGTTTTCCACCTACAGCTACTCTTATTGAACTGAAAACTGGAATGGCGATTGATTAATTATGCTGTGGTTGACCACCTAATTGAAAGCATGTTCATAAGGTGTAAGCGTTGTATACAGATGAGGGGGGGATCACATACCCTATTAATGTCCTTTTTTCATTTTATGCTGTTTATTTTCACTTTATACATAATTCTGTTTAAGTCTCCAGTATGTCATTATCTGATAATTTACAAAAATTTAATATTGTTTTCATTTTTGTATATAATTATTGATTTTGTTTTATTCATAAATATATATGCTACTTTCCTGCCGAATTTTGTGTCAATCAAAGCAGTATTTGTTGATTTGTTTTGCATTTTACATCTTCGTGCTTAACTGTTGGAAGTGAGTGTATAATATCCCAGAACCTATTAACGCTTTCACTCACTTATGAAAAAATGAAAGAAAAAATATTTTGGGATATGGTTTACATTAAATGGTATCATTGTAGATTGTGAAGTAAAAATAACTTCTTTATAATGATTGTTAATTAAAATTTAAGGAGCCTCATAGAAAGCTTGAATGACTGAGGAATTTAAAGGCATGTAATTATAGAAAAAGTAAACACAACAGACAGGGTATTTAAAGGATAATTTTATTATTAATGTCATTTATCGTTATAAAAGGTAACCAAAATTATTAACCAAATTTGTTAGTATAGCTATTAGAGACCAAAATCAAACACAAACAAAATGCTTTGTTTCTGTATTTATTTCTTCAATAAATCTCAAATATCAACTGTTAAATCTTGTGCGGTGAACTATTATAGAACAATACATTATATTTAGAGTTATATATGATGTTAGACGCATTAGAAAATCACTTAAGATAAAAGTTTGTTGAAAAATTATTTAAATTACAATTTGTTATTTAAATTAGGAGTCTGAGTTTTAGATGGGCAGATGGGGTTCAGATGGGGTTTCAGATAGGAGAAGATTAAATGCCTGCTTGAAAATTTTATGCTATTGATGTGGTGAGGCGATTTAGATACTTCTAATTAGTATAATCAATATAAATAAAACGGGAAGTTGAAATGCTTGGGATCTAAATCTGACCTCATCACATCCTTTGCAAAGGTGAGAGAACCTATAAAAATAATTGAATGGATTCGTCGTGTGCTGGATTCTCGGGCGAGATTCTGATCCCAGACCTAGATTAGAATCATGTCTCCGTTCATAACAGTAAACAAGAATGTACCTATGTGGAATTATTTATGAGTTCCTAAGGGACAAAAGTTAAAAGTTGGTGAAGCGGTCGGAAATGCCCAATTTGAAGGGGGTAAGGTTTTCCTCAGGTTTGCGGTTTAAAGAAGGGAATAGGACGACCAATTAATACGTACAAATCTACTGATTGGAGCAAGAGTAAAGAGAAACACCAGAGATGAAAAGGATATATAAAAAAAGAAAAAGCAGAGAGATGGAGAGCAGAGTTCGGCAGAGCAAGTATCTTGGCTCCAACAGACTCCAAATAAAAAATACCGAGTAGGACATCTCACCAGGAGTGTTCCAGAGAAGGAAGCCCTAGACAAGTGGTGGGACTAAAGTTTGCATTGCCATTCTAGTCGACATTACCTGCAAAGGTGTCCACATATTTTGACCATCTACAACTCTGTAGAGCTCCCGACCAGCGTACAGCCCTTCCACAGCCTTGCAGATCCACAAAGGTACTTGTTATCAAAATTTGGATAAGGTGGAGTATAATATTAGAAATTCTTGAAAGGCATTTTTTTGAAATTTGATAAACTTCTGTATATATATATATATATATATATATATATATATATATATATATATATATATATATATATATATATATATATATATATATATATATATATATATATATATATATATATATATATATATATATATATATATATATATATATATATATATAAAGAGTATAACAATAACTGTTCTTATTTTTTTTTAATTTAAAGCTATTGAACTTTGTTATGTATTTATTTTAGTGAGTAATATTTGTTTTAGCAACTTTTACTCAGCTTAATAGTTTAAAAATTAGTCTGTAGTTTCTAAAAACCTGTGGTTGAATTTAAAAGTTAAATAATTTTCACATCGCAATACAAATAAATTTAGTCTCAGACTAACCAAATATTGACCTATATAATCGATTACAGGTAAAATACCTAAATTTAATGAGAGTTACACGGCAATTGAATGATATGTTTACTTCCTATCCTTTAACCCTTTCTAAAGCCATAGTAAATCTAGTCACCAACAAAATCTCTATTCTTAAATGTCTGTTGTATTCTATTTTATCACTATCATCAGATCTTCCATTTATTAATAACTTAATAAATGAATAAAAATAACGAAAATTAATAAATGTCTTGACTGCCTAACATGGTTTTAACATTTAAAATGATTTTTGGATGAAAAAATGAAATAAACAGTAAATCCTTACTATCTTTGGGTGCTTTATGGAGTGTACTATGCAGCAGGAATTAAATTATTGTACTCACTGACGACGTACAAAGAGCTTTGTTTGCTAAAATTTAAGATGGGCTTTCATTGACAAAGCAGACTTGTGACAAGCACACACACACACACAAAAAAAAAAAAAATCAATGCTCTTATAAATGCTGAATTTTCATTATATCATTGCACATATTAAAAAGACCGATAAATAAACATTACCGATCTCCAGTATACCATATGTTTATTATGTCACGATTTTGCACTATTCACACGCTTTTCTTTCATTTTCGTTTTTTATTTGGGCTTCCTGGGAGATCGGTAAGACTTGAAATGTAAATCTTTCAATTTTCTGAGTACAGTGCCCTCAGAAGTATTCACAATGGTACGTTTTAATTAAGATTTTAATATTTTCTAGGTATCAAATAACTTTTCTATTCTTTAGACATATTTCTTAGCTTATTCAATATTTTAATTTTCGCAGCAAAGTGATTTGCTGTGAAATATTTCTCACTCATTTTTCTTTCTTTTCGGGTTCAACCCTCTTCTTTAGACTTTGCACACTAGCTTCAGATATCTTTAACCTTCATAATATTTCTCCACTAAATATACTTTAAAATATATATGACTTTATCCTCATTTTTCAACAAGGTAAAAAATTCCCTTTTAAACCTGTGATTAACATGGTACTATTAAATATTCCTAGATGGATACTGTTGAATAAGTGTGTTGTACAATCAAAACTACTTTTATACATACAAGTGTTGTACAATCAAAACTATTGCTATGGTTTAATGCTGTGAAATGAATAAACAAAAGGAACAAGTTCACGTAAATGCTTTGGCACCTACAGTACGCAAGAACACGACTATAGAAAGTCTGTTTACGCTCTAATACCAATATGGTAACATTCTAATAAAACATTAACAAATAACTATGTAATGGAACTTTATTCCAGATTAAGTATTAAATATACCGGGTGGCCATAATTAAACTGATAGTGCTCATAGTGTTCTGTAGCGCGATCTGTTTGCGAGAATAAAGCCACAATTTATAGGTAGATTAAACAAGACGGGGAACGAAGAATTCCGCGAAAAAAACAAATTAGTTCTAAAAGTCACCGCTAGGGGAATATTTGACGCTGTGTTATAGAAAATAGAGTGTTAACGAATGCAAATTAATAGGAATAAAATTACTTTTTATTATGCACATTTTCTGATTTAGTTCAAGTGCTGTATGGCAACACTTTTAAAAAAGCGTAAAATCTACATAAACACCGATAAAGTCTCGTGATCTGCAACATCACGTACGCTGAGCAAGAAGAAGTTATTTATTCAAATTTCAAGTTACATCCATTGGCACAGTTAAGAAATTAATTTCCGTATTGATTTGCCTTTGTTAACACCCTATTTTTTTATTACACAGCGACAAATATTCCCCTAGCTGTGACATTTGGAACTAATTTGTTTTTTCGCGGAATCCTTCGTCCCCCGTCTTGTTTAATCTTCCTAGAAAATGTGGCGTCATTCTAGCAAATAGATCGCGCTACAGAGCACTGTGAGGACTGTCAGTTTAATTATGGCCACCTGGTATATGTAAACCATGTAGTGAGCCTAATAATTTGGCTAGGGACTGTACTTACGAATTGAAAGATGTAAAAGGGAAAATTTGCAAACATACAAAAAACAAAGCCTAGAAACAAGCTTGTAAACAATAATAAAGGAAGAGGATAGATATGAAGATTACTATCATTTACACAAACTACAAACAGTGTTTTCTTATATTCCATAGTCCTTGCTTTCCCTTTCTTTATGTTCGTGCCTCTGGGTGAAAAGATATCGTGTAAGGAAAGAGTATTACTATAAAAAACACGAAACACTTCCGATTAACTGAAAAAGAGAGGCTCCTTCACAAAAAAACTCTCCTCGATTATGGAGATAAAAGCAGTACTTCCAGAAAAGAAGAAATACATCTTTGCTGAAAGGTTTTCATTATGGGTTCGTCAGCAATATATCACTTTTTGATGAGGTATTATTTTCCTCTTTCCCTGGAAACATAAATACTGCCTGGTAACAACACGAGGGCTACGTAGACAGTGACCTACTGCACAAAAACGACGACTCATTCTCCATTACTCTCCTCGATTATGGAGAAAAAAGCAGTACTTCCAGAAAAGAAGAAATACATCTTTGCTGAAAGGTTTTCATTATGGGTTCGTCAGCAATATATCACTTTTTGATGAGGTATTATTTTCCTCTTTCCCTGGAAACAGGCACCAAAGATACGCATTCATCATTTTCTTCCTTTTTATTTTCAAGATGAGTAGTTAAATGATATTAGAGTTGTATTGAAAAGTTGGGATAAAACTCCACAGAGAAAAATATTTTATGTCACTTAAAATTGTAATCATTTCTCGTTTTAAAATAAATACTGCCTGGTAACAGGTAACAACACGAGGGCTACGTAGACAGTGACCTACTGAAAGGGAAAATTTGCAAACATACAAAAAACAAAGCCTAGAAACAAGCTTGTAAACAATAATAAAGGAAGAGGATAGATATGAAGATTACTATCATTTACACAAACTACAAATAATATTTTTTTATATTCCATACTCCTTCCTTTTCCTTTCTTTATGTTCGTGCCTCTGGGTGAAAAGATATCGTGTAAGAAAAGGGTATTACTATAAAAAACACGAAACGCTTGTGATTAACTGAAAAAGAGAGGCTCCTTCACAAAAACGACGACTCATTCTCCATTACTCTCCTCGATTATGGAGAAAAAAGCAGTACTTCCAGAAAAGAAGAAATACATCTTTGCTGAAAGGTTTTCATTATGGGTTCGTCAGCAATATATCACTTTTTGATGAGGTATTATTTTCCTCTTTCCCTGGAAACAGGCATCAAAGATACGCATTCATCATTTTCTTCCTTTTTATTCTCAAACTGAGGAGTTAAATAATATTAGGGTTGTATTGAAATGTTGGGGTAAAACTCCACAGAGAGGAATATTTTATGTCACTTAAAATGTAATCATTTCTCGTTTTAAAATAAATACTGCCTGGTAACAACACGAGGGCTACGTAGACAGTGACCTACTGCATAAAGTCAATTCTGAAATCTACAAACACAAACGATAGTACTGGGATTGGAAACCACAGATTCTGGTGCCGAAGGTCAATGCCCTACTGTCCGTTCATCTTCTGGTATCTACAAATTTTACTCTAACTCCCTTGCTTACTGGGACTCTATATGAGGCTCCAAATTCAAGTAATAAAAAAAGATATTTTATTATAGCTTCTCAACAATCTTTGATTTACAGTGATGTCTCCAATATACCTAATTCTCGTACAGAGTATCAAATTTCATGGTGTTCTCTAACAGTTACTAGCGCAAGATTGAAAAGTTGATGTCTCATATATATTGTAGAAGTGAATATCGAAACTAAACAATTGTTTTATGTGTATGAGTATCACTTATGGTTCTACACTAATAGTGTTTTTAAGGCTGCATTTATAATGAATTAATATATATATATATATACATATATATATATATATATATATACACTCAAGATCCAAAATATCATGACCACCCCTGCATTTTGCAATGAAATCGCCTGGATGACGTGGAAGGTACGTGATCAGGTGGAAGTGGTATTTAACTGCTGCTGGAGAGTCTAAAGAATCATTTTTTCACTTACTTCTGTATGATCTGGGAAAGGCTGCGGATCTAAGTGATTTTGATGGAGGGCAGATTGTAATGGCTCGAAGGCTCGGAACAAGTATTTCCGAAACTGCACGACTCGTGGGTTGTTCGCGATCTACAGTTGTTAGTACTTATGCAAACTGGACGAATGACGGTGAAACCAGCAGTAGACGACATGATGTTGGCCGTCCTCACGATATCAAAGAAAAAGGTCGTCGGAGACTGTCTCGCATGGTGAAGCAAAACCGGAGCCAGACAGTGGTTCAGCTTGACAACCCAATACAATGCAGGGCCAAGTAAAATAGTATCGGAGCACACTGTTCAACGGACACTGTTGGATATGGGGCTACGCAGCAAACGTTCCACTCGTGTGCCTTTGCTGACCAAGTGTCATCGCCAACTGCGCCTACGCTAGTCCCGGGAACATCGCGACTGGACCATGGATCAATGGGAGAGATTTTACCGAGATGAATCACGGTTTGTCAATCATCCCGTCGTCTTCCAGGCGAACAGTTGCTCCATCAATGTACAATAGTTCATACACAGGCCGGTGGTGGTGGTATTATGCTTTGTTGGACGTTCTCTTGGGCGTTTCTGGGAACCATGGTTGTGGTAGAGCAGATCATGAATGCTACAGTGTATCCGAACATCATTGCGGACCAGTTGTACCCTTACATGGCGTCTGTTTTTCCAGCTGGGAATGGAATGTTCCAACATTACAGCGCCCCGTGTCACAAAGCTAAAATTGTGTTGGACTGGTTCCAGGAACATGATGCTGAATTCCAGTTGATGTCCTGGCTGTCTAACTCACCGGCTCGCAATCCGATAGAACATATTTGAGATGCATTGGGACGGCAGCTCAGAGTTCAAAGACCACCAATTCGCAATATCTCGGATTTGCGTAACCGTTGCTTAAACTTCTGGTACAATCTGTCTCCGTCCATCTACCAAGGACTTGTGGCATCCATGCCAAGGCGGGTTGAAGCTGTGATGCGCGCCAAAGGTGGGCCAACTCGTTATTGGTCATAATATTTTGACTCTTGAGTGTATGTATATATAATCATTAAAAATATTCCACCGATCACATGGGAGAAATAGCTAATATTTTTAGTTGCCAGCACTAGCATAGCAGCACAGCTTTAATGCAGTCTTGTTAGGGTACGCAATTCACTCAGAGTCTAATATGTAGTCAAAAAAATTACCAAATATTCTTTATTTTTATCTTAATAAAGGGAGAACTGACGGGAGGACAGAAAATCGTTCATCTGTTTGTTTGATTTGTGAAAATGTCATCTTTTTTTTTTGGGGGGGGGGAACACGTGGATAACTCCGAGAAAGAGTTTTAAATCAGTTCCTATTGTGGCTTGTTAAAAGATTAATAGTGAAAAATGCAAACAATTGCATAAAGATTGTAAAGATCTTCAGTTTTCTTGGGAGACACCTGGGTTAGAGAAAGTTAAGGAAAACACACACGTAGCAATCATTAGAAAGTGTGGAAGGAATGCTAATCTCAATAATTCATATCTTTGACTAATTTTGGATGTGGTGACTGAGAATATTAAGTTTAAGAAAAGTAGAGTGTGAAGTGGGAGTATTTTGAAGAACTTCTGGGGAAATAATTTTTTATGCATTATACACACACATATATATATAATACAGATAATATATATATATACATATATATATATATATATATATGTATATATACATATATATACATATATATATATATATATATATATATATATATATATATACATATATATGTATGTAAGGAAAATTCTCAGGGGTTTTCAAAACTTAAATCAATAATAAAAATTCTCGCGTCATTTTCTATTCCCCCTTTTAACCCCTAACCTAAATTGACCACTGGGGCTACAGGTTTCGCCTCAAAGAAGGGGCCTGCCCAGTTATAAACCTACATGGCCCTAGCGGACAATTTAGGAAATTTCTAAATAAAAAGGAGATACACGCTAGAGGAGACAGATTTTTCTAGAGATATTTTTCCCACAGATGTTGACCCAGGTGTTACGTGTCTTGTACATAGAACTTCATGCTAGCTGACCCTTCAGTTTGTCCCTATGATGAAGTGGGAACCCGTCCTTCAAAGTTACCTTAATGAAGGTCTTTAGCTGAAACGGTATCATTTTTATGGCTATGACTGCAACCCCCCATTGAAAAGTCAGTCTCATTCATTACATATATATATATATATATATATATATATATATATAATCAAAATACCAGTCATTGATTGCCGTGACCATTCTATCTCTAGAAGGACAAGCTCTGGAAAGCTTAAATTTCTAATCTGAATTCTTACACTCTAAATAATAGAAGAGGGTGCAATAAAAGAGGGTTTCTCAAATTTTAAATTCTAAAGAGATTAAATTGTGCATAGAAAGAGGAACAATTTGTTTCGGGGAATATCCGCCATTTTAACAAGCAAAATCATTAAAGAGCTGATTTTAAGTATCGAGCTTAGAAACGTTTATCTATCAATATTCATAAAACGGTAATACCTTTGATACCTGGCATCAGACTGCCTACATTGACGAGTTTAAGGCATTTATAATGCCACATCTTGTATGCCCATCAATTTTGACCCTTCGTTGTTTCAATATAGTCAATTGTTCTAAAACCTCTTTCTTTCTACTTGAGAATACTATAAAGATCTGTAGGTTTTTTTAAAGAAAAACTAGGTTCTTTGAAAAAACTTAAAGAGTTACCGTAGCAAAGCACAAGAATATAGTTACCGTAATTTCGCCCGTATAGTCTGCGGTATATCTGTGTTTAAAAAGAAATTTCTTCAGCCGCTCACTATTTGTTGGTTGTTCATTGCTCAAATCATTAAAATCGGAAGAAGGGGTAAAAATCATGTCCCTCTAACGGCCGATGATGAAATGTAAACAAAGGCAGGGCTCACGAGACTCAACATGGGACTCAAGGAAACATCATATATCGGTAATAAACCAAGAAAAAAATACAACCCATAAAGCAGAACTGATCAGTAGTAGCAAGTAGAGCAATCTTTAATTGTGTCCTGGAGTAAGGGAAAATATCGATTGTCACTATCAGGGGCATAAGCAAGAGGGGGGGTAAGGGTTTAACCCCCCCATCAGCTCAGTCAAAAGGGCAAAAATTAAAAATTCTAGTAGAAATTAAAAGGGCTATTATTTTTTAGAATTATGAACCCCCCTCCTTGAAAAAATTCTGCTTACGCCACTGGTCACTATTTACAGCTCTGATTGACAACACCGAGTGGATGGGTTCAAGATAGTAGGTTGAGGGTCGAAGGTCATTTCAGACCAGAATCACTTGTAATAGAGTGTTTTGCTTTCAAAGTTTTGATTTGAGGTAATATTTGTCATTATGTCTTGAAAACGTTGTCGCAGTTTTACTGCTGATTTCAAGCGGAAAGTAATTCAGAAAGCTGAATCGGATGGAAATAGAGAAGAGGACAGTTATTTTGAGGTCGACAAGAAAGCAATAAGAAAATGGCTCAAGCAAAAGTAAATATTAAAAAATATGGGAAGTAAATGATCTAAGCGTCGTGCAAAACACAATGGCCTGCATTAGAAGACGATTTACATAGCTGGGTTCTGGAACAGAGAAATGTTTCCCGCGCTGTTTCCGTCCCGTAATACCGCTTAGCTCAAGCAATACATAGCGTTAACCTTTTTTTAAAATAAATTATCGAATATCGAGACTTTTCGACACTCTACTGTACTTAGTTTTTTGTTTTTACAATGATTTAATATTGTCATATTAAAATACATATTTTTGCACTTATAGTCCGCAGGTTATCTAGTGGTGCGGACTATCTGATGATTAATGAAATTTTTTAAATAAAAAATCATGCGTGCGGACTATACGATGGTGCAAACTATAAGTGCGAAATTACAGTAGTGTTTATATATATATATATAATTTACCATGTAAATTCGCAGTCTGTTTTAAATATTTAAATATACCGTCATTTGATGCTCGCCTCTCCCATCAGGTGTTCAAGCCTCTAATCAGACTTATTCAGTTTTAGTTAACAATACACTATCTACCAATATTTGGACACCTATGCAAATGACGATATCTGCGGTCCTGAGGTACGTCACGGCCTCTGCCGGTATACATCTTGTGGGAAACAGCATCGGTATTAGTTGCATGCAAGAGGCCGCGCAGTTCGGCAGTTCTCTCTGATTTCGAGAAAGTTATAATTATTCGGTATCTCAAATGTGGCCGATCCTTAAGGGACATATCTAGCGATCTGAAGTACCCAAAATAGACAGTGGCCTATGTGATTAAAAAGTGGAAGGTGAGAGGTGATTGTCGGAATGGTCCCCCAGTCGGCAGACCAACAAAACTGGGAGATAGAGACGAGTGCTGTCCAGACAAATTCGGAAGAACCGCACCCAACCGATGGCCCTCAACAGCGAGGAGTTTCAACAGCATCCGGGAGTATTGTTTTAATGAATGCCATCCGTAAGGAAGCACATCTGCTTGGTTTTCATGGTCGTGCTGCTGCCCATAAGCCTTTGATCACAAAGTATGCTCGGTTAATGTGGTGGAAAGCACATCAAAATTGGACCGTAGATAAGTGGAAACGGGTTCTTTGGAGCGACGAATCCATTTTCATCCTTTACCGTTCGGATGGCAGGGTCTGAGTCTGGCATCTACCTGGAGAACGTATCTTGCCAGAATGCATTGCGCCAACAGTCAAGTTCGGAGGAGGTGGAATTATGGTTTGGCGGTATTTCTCCTGGTATGGACTGGGACCCTTGGTACCCATTCATGGTAAGCTCAACCCCGATGCCTACTGCACTATTTTGGATGACAATGTGCTTCCTACGTTGTGGCAGTTTTGCGGGTTGAACTCCTCTTACTTGCAGGCCGACAATGCCGGTTGTCATGTTTCGAGGTAAACCAAGGCTTGGTATGGTGCCAATAGAGTTCATCGAATGGACTGGCCTTCCCAGAGATTCGACCTGAACCCCATCGAGAACCTCTGGGATGAGTTGGATGGCCGAATTAAGGGGTGCACTACCCGTCCAAAATCGGTGAAGGAACTTGTATGTCTACTCCAAGCCGAATGGAAGACAATACCACTAGCTGTAATACAAACACTTCTGGAAAGTATGCCCCGGAGGGTTCACGCTGTAATTGCCTGTCGTGAAGGCTCTACCAACTGTTGATTTTGAATAAAGTTAGTTTTTCTTTTCTATCACAGGTGTCCAAATACTTATTGGTAGACAGCGTACAAAGATAAACAAATTATTTTCTTCCTAATTTAAAATGCAATTTTATGTATACTAATTTCGGAAACGATTTATTTTCTGTGACTTTCCTATATGTAAGCAACAAGCCTAAATCTTCTTGTATGTGTATATACATATTATTTTTTCTAAATGTGCATCCTGTAAAGCAAAATATATTGAAATAGTATGAAAGATGAAATTATCATATTAAAAGCTTACATTTTCGATTCGTATTTACATATATAAGATCCTTTCTTTTTCAGAAAAGGTGAAAATCAATAAAGAAAATTTAATATAAGAAAACGTTTTATTATTGAAAATTTAATAAAGCAAGCATGATAAAGAAAGAAATAGATTCTACGTTTGAATATATTTCATTTCTCCATCTTTTTCTGTTTCTTTACATATTTGTATATATATTAAATATTGAAGAGACAACTGTTCCCAGGAACCAAATTTTAACTATCGATTTTTTATTTTGAATAGAATTTCTACATCATGGAAAACAGTTTTTGAATTATTTATACCAATTCGTTATGTGTTTGTTTATAAAATCTACTCTAGTACGCGTAGCGGTTTTCGATTCATCATCGTTACCTCAGTAGTTCAGAATTATTCTAGACCCTTTCAAGATATTCTGAGGACGAAAGCTATTGCTGGGTAGGTAAGTTCTAGATCCAAATAACAATTGGAGCATTTTTAAATATTCGAAAGTTCAGAGACTGGCATCAATCTTTATTCCATAAATAATTCATATTTGGTATCATTTCGCAACTGAATACAGGTTTCTTCCTGGAGTATACGAGAAAATACTTTTAAAAATAGTAATAAAAGTTGAGTTGGACAGAAAAATGATATTAAATGAAGGTTGCAGCTAATTTATTAACTATTTATAGGTAATTTTTTCCAAGCAAATATTAAAATTCTTTTTGAATTAAGATGATTGAAGGAAATAAATTCATTCAAATGTTTAGATTAAATAAATTTAAAATTATTTTTTAGTAATTATGTTCATGAATTAGAATCATCTCAAATGGCATGGATGCTTGTACTCTTTAGGAGTCGACTTGAGTTGTAGGTCCCGGTAGCTGCAAAAATTGATCATTTCGCTCAATACCAAACTTTCGTAAGTATCATGACTGTTATTGTATGCATACCTAACATTTGCGTCAGTAAGAATATCTTTAGGTGTTAAAAGTTCTTTCTAGGTGTAGCGTTTTAAAGAAATAATTGTAATTTTTTAAAAAATGAAATTAAAGGGTGGCTGGATATTTTTTAGTTTATTGACCAAAACATATTCTGATGTCCATTATGTTGGATGAAAATTGTTGAAGTTCAGCGGAAACCCCGTGAAGCGGCAATTTATCGCCAAATCTGTAAACTCTCTAATCCTTCTCTCTCTATTTTTTCAGATGTAGTTTTGTTCCGTCCCATGCTGGTAGCTGTTTTTATGTGATGTAAATTTGTAACTTTTTCGTTTCGTAATTAAATGTTTTTATATATCATAATTTAAATAGTTTCATGGATCACATGCTCATTAGCTTACAACAAGTTCCTGGAGTTTCTCAAAGAGATCGAAACCGGAATCTACAATAAAAGGTAAGTGAACAATTTTCACTACCTTAATTTTTCTACCTACCCGAAGGCATACAAAATCTAACACATTAGAGTAGTCTGTCTGTTAGGTAAGAGATTTCATCCTGACCATAAAGATATCAGTTTATTAGGATTTTCAAGGCTTTTCTTTGTGTATGTTGCAACATTGTATAACAAAACTGTAGCGAGGCAATTCTTCCCAGTCGAGGGTAATGGAAATTCAGATCGACATATCTCAACATAGCAACATATTAATGGGTAATCGACACTCCTGTACTGATAAAACACCTGTCTTATACAACCGATTAGACGGTTTAGGCAGATGGTTAGGTAGATGGTTAGGTCAGTTGCGTGACTTCTTTTACATGTAAATTTTAAAGACTGGTATAAAATTTATTTTAAGAACTATCATTTTCAATAATTGAAATACACACGGAAATGTCGAATTCCCGTTCCCTTCAACGTCTAGAATAAATTTTCTTTCTCTACTCTTCATTTAAATTTTATGCAATGAATGGTTAGTTTTCTTTAATTGTTACTTTTATAGAGTGGGCCGAAATCTATTTGTTGTGCATTATGGAATGAAATGGCAGTTTATTACATAATATTGTTATTAGTTCAAGAAATAAAAAAAAAGAACGTTGAATTTTGTTTTGTCTTTAACCGCTTGCCCGATTATCCCGAGTTATCTCGGGTTCGTATATATTTCAAATAATTATTATCTCAAGAAAACTCTGGTAAAGCAGAATTTATTTGTAGGGAGAGTGTGGCACCTTGGGACATAGCCCACCTTGGGACACCTTTATTTTCAGGCTTTAATTTGCAACCAGAAAATAGTTCTCATGTGTATTCATATATGCCATTACTCTTCACTTCTCAAAGAATTTTGATGAAGATAGTGCTTATAGGTAAGGAACAATTTCATTTTCTTTGTTTTGAATAACCCAAAATTACATCAATGTGCATTTTAAAAAGTAATTTAAAAAAAATTAAAATATTTAAAAAAAAGTGTATTGTTATGAAAGAAAATTCATTTATTATTATTTCTATGCTAATAAATAAATTGTATTGTTAAGCCTAACTGTATAGTAGTTACCAAAAGATACTATGTAAAATGGGGCAGGTTGGGACACACATAGATGGGGCACCTTGGGACATTTTAAAAAGTATAAACAAGTATCAATTCAAGTAAAATAATTAATATTTTGGTGCCTAATTTTTAATTGATTTAACATGTCACAATATTAACTTATTAATCTTTTTTTCAGCAAAAAATGATGAGAACAAGGAAAACAAACAGAAAGTATTCTGCTGTAAATGCTAATATACGTGAATGAGCTGCAAATATAAGATTTGTTAAAAAATGTGTTAACTTGAACAATTTTCAGCTATTTCTCAACAACAGTTAATAAAAATAATTTGAACAGTATTTTGTATTTGTTGTTTAGTGTCCCAACCTACCCCATACAGTGGGGCAGGTTGGGACATTGGAAAGGTATTTTATTTCTTTTATTACTCTTTAACTAATTGAGATATTAAGTAGGTTTAATGTTTATACGGAGCAGATATGAAATATATGCATGCATACTTATTTTTTTCAATTAGCTTTAAAAAAAAATTCATAAATATGTTTAACTGAAAAGTGTCTCAAGGTGCCCCGGTCTCTCCTATCATTTGTTTTATCACGGTTTTACTTTACCTAGAGGACATGAAAGAAAATATTTAGCTTTGATTGGCAGTCTTGTCGGTTTTCGCGGTTCTTTTGGTGGGACTGGTCACGTGTTTTCCACTCATTAAAAAACTAATTTCAGAAAATTATCTTGACGAGATTTCTGTCATTTCAAGAAGACCCGGTATTACTTCTTAACCCCCCCAGGTTAATTTCCAGGCATTTTCCAGATGGTATTCCTGGTACTGAAAAAAAAAAAAAAAACTCAAATCCAACGAGACAGTGTACTCTGTGCAGATTTCAGAGAAAAGGCAATAAGAAATGAAACCCTACACCAGGGTGCAAAATGTCAAGTATCACTTTGTGTTGTACCTAGTTTCAAAAACTATCATACAAAGACTAATATTTACCTTTATTTCATTTTCCCGAGATAACTCGGGATAGTAAACTAATATTAAAACTAAATGCTTTTACACCAGTAAAAAAAATTAAAAATTCAACTTAAAACCTACATATTTTGTTTTGCTTTATTTTCTTGTATTTAATAATAATATAAAAAAATGGGATGATTTTTTGCAATTTTTTTCAAAAAATTTTGTAAGGGAAGCGTTTAAGACTTTAATAAAAGGTTAACTCTTTGACTGTCCTGTACGGCACATATGATATACAAATCTAATGCTTTATAAGCTTGTATATCACATGTAATACATAATGAACTATATTTTAAGAAGAAAATATTTTGGCTGAGAGTCATAAATTTCGCTGTATTTTCCAGTTACACGTATGAAATTTAAAACTTTATATCTAAATAGCAAGTGTGCCCGTATTTCGCTACGGTGAACTTAATATATTACTTTTAAACAAAGATTTTTTTCCATGCATAGTGAATGGTAGGCTTTTATTTGCCTATGAGAGTCACTGAAATTTGTACTTTTGGTTGTTAGAATATTGTTGATAAAATTTTCATTGTAACTTAAAAATTAACCATGAATTAAGTTTAAAATTAGTTCTCATATAATAGTGCTATAACTTGCGTACCGTAAAAATGAAAGTTAATCATTTTATATCTCAATTTCCAGGTCAAATCGAATGGATACTACGCAGACGATGCTTAAATAATATAAAATAAGAAATGGATAAATGAGATATTTAAAGGAAGGACGTCATAATGATAAAAAAATATCGTTTTCACCTATTTATTATGTGATAAATTTAAAATTTTAATCTGCTTTTAACCGAGGAAAACAGCGCTTAAAACAATTACATGAGATGACGTCACATTTCTAGAAATTATTGCTTCTTTCACTTAGGTATGATGCGATAAATAAAAAGTTAATCGTTTGCGTTTAACCGGGGAAAATAATGCTTGGAATAATGACATGAAACGCTCAAAAAAGGGGGAAGGAATGGATTTCGAATGTTAAAAAGTTTCAAAAACCTTCCTAGGGATATACCTAATTATTTCCCAAAATTTCAAGGCGATTGGATGCATGGTTTTTCAGTCTATCGAGTACAGACAGACAGACACACATTCATTTTTATATATATAGATGTACATCACAAAAAATAGGACAACCAAATGGTTAAAAAGGAATGTTGTTTTAATGCTGCTACTTACCACAAAAAATTGAAAAATTATAAAATTCACACTATCTTTTTAAAGATGAAATTCGAGTTGTTGCATATGTTTTTATCTCAGAAGAAAATGTTAACTGAATTCTAATGTTCAATAATTCAGCAGCAGTTTATTCTGAACTTTCCAAAATAAGACTTACAACGCGTTTTTCTTCAAGATATTACACATAAAATAAACAAAGCAAACAAAGGTAAGATAATTTATCTTGTCGAGTTCTTTCAAAATAAATTAGCAGATTTTAAACATTTATCCGTGGAAAAACGCATGAAAAGGTTCTTGATAATATTTTGTTAGAATTACATTTCCTTTGCTGGCAATTCTTACACTTTTAATTAGCTTGCAGAAATTAAAACTTTTGCATGACTGGTATCATGAATAAAATATGTTTTCAAATCACGTAACATTAAATGCAAAACGAAACATAACTGAATTAATAATTTTAAGGTTTTTAATTGATTATTAGCTTTAAAATAAATATGGTATAAATTGAATTTGTTACTTTTTTAAAACTCTTTAGTAATTTCATTAGACAGTTTTAAGAAAGTTTTCTTTTACCAGTATTTTTGAGTTATATTCTAATCTACTTCAAACTTAAATTTAATCCCATCTGCATTTTTGCGTTTCCTTCGCCTACAAATTTACCACTGGGAATTGAATAATTAATGTGTTTTCCTTTGCCGCTGCAATTTTAAAGTAGTCAAATGATTTATTTAATTATTAATGTGTGGGAAATTTTCATTAACTATCATACGAACTATGAATGCCATTTTACTGCCATTTTTTAATCATTAAATAAGTTTTTCAACTGTAAATGCTATTAGTTTTATCATGGCACTTGCTATGTAAATCAACCAGCGTTGCAAGGGTTTCTTGCTAGTATTCGGCAGATGTAGAAAAGAATAATAAAATAATAAATGAAAAAATTCTACAATTTTTGTTGTGGTTAGAAATTAATGGGTGGGACACACGTGATATATTTACAGTATATGGTGACTTCCCAAATACAGTTTACTTTATCTTTAAATCTTTGCTCTTGTGTGTGAAGTCTAACATAACATCATCTTTCTTTTGCAGCAAGTGCTACGTAGACACAGTTTTTAACCCCTTCCAGGTTCATTTTATTTCAGGATTATGGGTAAAAAAATGTAAATTTTTTATGCTTATATTCATACATACATAATTTTTTAAACATAATAGCATCATTCGCATACAAAATTTCCTAAAAATTAATGTAAAAAATCAATTTTAAATGAGTAATTTATCTTATCTTTACCTTAACTTTCTGTACGGCAGAAATTATTAGACTTTGGAGTAAATTCACACTAACTATAGATATAAAGCTTAGAATACCTAGCTTTTATCTCGAATTAAATTTTATTTATATCCTTTGCATTTACATAAATGATTAAGTAATTATTAATCAAAATTTCATCGTGTATGATACAAACACGGTACAGCACAGAGTTCAACATCGTAATCTGGACAGTAGAACCTTGTTTCTCTTCATACTTTCTTACCTCTGCTGTCTCTCTTTAAGCAGAAAATATACTAGTAACCAGAAAAACAAAAAAAAAGCATTCGAAACCATAAAAAGCACTTGTGAAATATTTCGGAAAAGACTGATTGCATAGTGTAAAATTTCATAGTGCCCGTGCTACACTCGGGATGAGCCAGGTTGGTATATTTCCCCTGCACGAGTTCAGCTCGGGAAAAACCGGGAAGGGTTAAAATATTAACTAGCTGCTTCGCACCTAGCCCTCAGTCTGGGTAAGTACGTTTCCAAGTATAGTTTTAAAACAACTACTATAGATAACAGTAGTTAAAATATTAGAACAACCTTTTAGGCTGCAAATTGCCGATGAATATAAGTTTATTAACAATAAATAGTGAAGCGGAGAGAGTGGAAATGGGATTTGTAACCTTCCTCAATGAATGCCTGATCAAGGCTCTGAGGTCATTCACCATGCCTAGAGTTCCAGAATACGACATGAATGTATACTGTAATTCTTATGGAAAATTAAAAACCATACACTCCCTCCAAGATATATATGTGTAAGGATTGCTTCATTAATGCAAGTTAAAGAGGAAGATTCCAAAAATTTTTTACTTATCCCATGTTAATAGTCCAAGCCGGTGACCCACAGGCTTGGACTGCCACCCCCAGAGGTATTGATTGAGAACTTGGAGAACATTGTGACCACGACACATATTTTAGGTACCCCATTCAACAATTCGCTCTATTCCATTCCAGGAAATAGTAAAAAGTGAAAATTCAAAACTATTCTTTGCAAGCAATGAATTTTTTTATTTATTAAAAATGGAATAAAGACGCATAGTTTTAACTTCATATGAATATGCCGAACCTTTTTGATTTGTTGCTATTGACCTATAGCTTATATGCCTATTATATAAAGTACAGAATGCAATCAAAAAGTGTAGTGCTCAACTATATGTTACAACATCCCTAAATATAAATTTTCGAAATTCTACAGCTAATCATATTGGTGCTTTGCTCGGCAGAGTTAATTAATATCCATTTTATTGAAACTTTTCACTTCGCTATTAAAGAACAAATTGCAATCAAAATGTACAACATGATAGGTGTACAACTGAATATTACAAAAGTCCTTAATACAGAATTTTAACATTCATGGCTAATTGTTTATGAATGCTGCGAGGTACCTACGTATGTATATACTTACCAACAGACTATAACTCGAAACTAGAAAAGATGAATTCAGGAATACTCACAGACATAACTCCCAAATGAATTGAGATATGGCAAAAATAGGTACTTTCGTCAAAATCAGAGAATCCAAAGTTTTCAAGATTAGGATAGTTCCTTTATTTCGTAAAATAAATTAGGAATTGATTGATGGGAGCATAGCTTCCATGCAATATCATGCCGTCGTAAATACAATGAAAAAATAAAAAACAAATCTATCAATTAAAATTAGGACAATAGTATAAAAATTAGTCAAATCCCTTTTCTGAAATTGATACATTTAGATTTTTTTAAATAGCCAGTACAGCGGCAGCATAAATACGAGGGTTGGAACTTTAATAGTGGCAACACTGATGTAAAATCGCTACGCAACCAAACCAAAGAATATCGCGTATACCACATGTGAGCTACATACCTACCTTGCCTCTCAGCAAAAAGACTCGCTCTTCCTACGTCTCGTGCATGCGGAGTGACGCGAAGAACTGATCCTTGCATTAGCTTGCAGTCTAAAGTAAGTGCTATCAGGCTGTTTTCAAAACAAGAACAATGAAGTTGGATAAAAATTAAATGTCGTACAGCACGACAATGTCCTCTAGGGTTTCAAGAGGCTTGCTGGGAATCTGAATTGCCTTACAGAATTGTATCAAGATGGGTAAAAGCCTTTGATGAAGGATGCCAAATTGAGGCAGACATGCATCGGCTAGGTTATCCTAGTGTGGGCGAAGCAGAAGTGCATGCTGTCGTCGTACTAATGGACAGTGTTTGACGCCATCTGACTTGCTTTACCATCCACCATTACTCTTCAGTCTAAGCCCTTGTGACTTTGACTTAATTCCTTAGATGAAGAAACCATTTCGTGGCATTCGCTTCAGAGCTGTTCCAGAGATTCTTGCGGCAATAGATCTATCCATTCGAACCATTAATCGAACAGGCACTGCTACAGGTGTTCTGCGGCTTCTACATAGCTGGAAACGGGTTATATACAATGCTGGCGACTATACTGAAGGACCATAAAGCATGGTAACAAGAATGAATTTTGTATTCTATGTAAATAAATAGTTGCCACTATTAAAGTTCCAACCCTCGTATACAGTATAATTTTGGTTTGAGGGGACATATTACTTTTTAAGGGTTAAAACTCTAAACAACATCTTATTTTGTTATAACATTATATTTTCTATTCATCCTGTAATAAAAAGTACTGATCCCTGTGTTGGATGCTTGGAAATACAAGAAGCCATGACAGGGAGTACAGAAAAAGATGCTCAAATATTCAGAAAAAAAGTCTTAGCATCTTACATATTCTCTTTCTTTTGTTTATCTCTCCTGTCTCTTCTTTTGTTTATCTTTTAATCTCTAATGTACACATTTCTATTCGTTGCCACTTACCTTAACTAAAAATCAACAATGCAAAAGATGGTGCTACACAATTACATTTTTTCCCACTACCGTGATCTTACAGACATATTACAGTTTTCATGCGACGCTGACACTTCCTTTAGAATGAATTTTTTACAATTCTATAATAACGCTCTAGGTTAAAAAATGTTTTGTTTTGCTATTTTAAGTAGTATATATTTTTTATAACATAAAAAATATGCATGAAATGAAAAGAATAAACTTCTCTAACCAGAAAGATAACATTTAAAATATGTATAGCAATAACTAGCTTAAAAATCAAGTTGAAAAAAAAATAACTGCTTGTGTAAGCCAAAATTTTAAAGGTATTTCTTGTTTTAAATTTAATAAATTTGAAAACTCTTAAGAAATTAAATATTAAATAACTGTCTTTGTTATGTGAATTATGGCATGTTGTGAAAAAGGCTGGTAAAAGAATAAAAACTGAATCACACAACATAGCGCATACGGAGAAAATAACCAGGACTGTTGAGAAAATGTTATCATACAATTAAAATAGATGCAAGAACATATAAATGAAAAGATTTGCCGTTGATGACAATTTATTTTAAAATTTAACTTAAAGTTTAAATATATTTGCAGATCTATTTGTAATATATTGTCTATCTAGTCAACTTACCGTTATGACCTGTCTGCGTAAGTTAGTTCTTGATTATTTCTGCAAGGCTAGAGCCACAGTGTCAGAGAAAATGATGTCATAATGTGCAGGAACCACTAAAAATGGCGCAATTAGCTTCTGTTTATGCTGATTCTTTTTTCATGCCGTTTCTTTGATAGTACATGCATAAGATTAATTTTCGACATAGTCTCAGTGTCTGTTTAGCACTTGTCACCTCGTGGGATGAGTTTGACTATTCTCTCCTAGTAAAAATCATGTACCTGAGTTTTAATGAACTGTTTTACCTCCTCGTATGAAGCGAATCATCGGCCTCCTATGTACTCCTTCAAGTATGGAAGGAGGCAAAAGTCGCTTGTAGCAATTGTTTAGGCTGTAGGAAGACTGATCGATAATGTTCAAGCAGTCAGTATTAAAGCGGACAAAATTTTGATACCATTCTGCGATGGGCTGATGAGACATTACAGTTTCTCCGTAAATCTCTATCAGTCGCCGATGAATTTCAGACGTAGTTAAATATTTCGACCACAAAAATCGAATAACGGAGCGGATTTCTTAGCGGAACCACTGGGCATTAGTGATAAGAATGCAACTAGCGTTATAGGTGGCAGTTTTGTTGAAACTCTGAGAGTAACTCACTGCATGGCTTAGAATTACCACGTACAACTAATTGCTCTATAAAAGACTATACATACATAAGATTGATTTTCGACATAGTCTCAATGTCTGTTTAGCATTTGTCACTTCGTGGAATGAGCTTGACTATTCTCTTCTAGGAAAAATCATGTACCTGGCTTGTAACGAACTATTTCACCTCCTCGTATGAAGCGAATCATCAGCCTCCTATGAGCTCCTTCAAGTATGGAAGGAGGCAAAAGCCGCTTGGAGCAATTGTCTAGGCTGTAGAAAGACTGATCGATAATGTTCAAGCAGTCAGCATTACCTTTTTCTATACCGATGACAAAATTTTGACACCATTCTGCGATGGGCTGATGAGACATTACAGTTTCTCCGTAAATCTCTATCAGCCGCCAGTGAATTTCAGGCGTAATTAAATATTTTGACCACAGAAATTAAATAACGGAGCAGATTTCTTAGCTGAATCAGTGGTCATTAGTGATAACCTTGCAACTAGCTCTATAATCATGTGGCTGAAATTCTGAAAGTTACTGACCGCATATCTTAGAATTACCACTTACATCTAATTACTCTATAACAGACAAAACTCCTGTATACTGGTCTTGTAACCTTTCTTTTTGATTACCTCGTATTTAAAATAAAAATAAATATATAACTTATAAATTTCAAAAGTTATTAAATGAATTTTTATATTTTGTACTTGGTAAATATATTAAATATATTTTAAGCTTTTTTTTAAATGCATTGATTCGCACAAAAAACTAGTTCATTTTTGTAAATTTAAATCCTTATAGATATTTTAGAAAAAATTTTATTTAAAATAGAGCAAGAATTTAATTTTTTTTAAAGAATCAAAAATAGGCATCTATAATGAAGATTTCTCAGATGTTATAATGAAAAGCTTCCTTTAAAGGTCAACACGAACAGGAAAGTGTTCAACCTTCGTCAAAATAACGTCTAGTTGAACCAGGAATGCGAATTACCTATTTCACTGGAAATACAAAGCTTTGTAATCGGGAGATTATTCTAATTTCTGGTTGACACCTTCTTTCGAAGCATCGATATTCCGGACATCAGTCTCTTAATTAGTCCTCGCCGAACAAGCCATTATGTAAATGCCTTGAAGAGACGCGATTCGGAAAATCTGATGCGTTATCACCCTGCACCCTGTCAACTCAATCTAAAATAACTAAACCCTGAAGATTCTAATTCTCAGAGAAGGGAATATCCATTGAATGAATTATCACAGGAGACGCAATTTATTCTGAATTATCGATGCTTTGTGGAAACTAGACCTGTAAGGAAATTAAACTTCGAGAGGATTTTGAAAATTGATGTTTATTGTAAAGTGAGGATACATTATCACGCTTGAGATACGAAACTATTCATGTCCTTAGAGTGAGAAAATACTTAAAGAGAGAAAATACAAACTTTGACTTCACAGCTTATCATTGTTGAACAGTAAACAAAGGGGGAAGGATTCGACAATCCCTCAAGAATTTCTGAATTTAATATATTACACATTGAAATATTACATTTTATATTTTGGATATAAAAGTTTTGCCCAAAATATTTGTATGCATTTACTGAATCACATTATAGAATAATGTGAACGGTCATTTAGATATATTTATTAAATTATATACATTTTTATTTTATGATTAATAATAAATACTGCTTAATGAATATATTTTAAGCTTTTTTTTAATACATTGTTTCATACAACAAAACTATTTAATTTTTATAAATTTAAATCCTTAAAAGTAATTTAGAAAAAAATTTATTTAAAACAGAGCAGAAATTTAATTTTTATAATGCATCAAATATAGCCTGTAATAACGAACATATTTCAGCTGTTATAATGAAAAGCTTCCTTTAACCCTTAATTTGACAAGATGTTTTTTTAAATATCGATTAAAAATATATTTAAAAAATAATAACAACAATAATAATAATTTAAAAAAATAATAATAATTAATAATAATAATACATAATATATTTGATATATTACATATTATCGATATAAATATATATTTATTATAAAGATTTTATTTATTTGATTGTCCGCTGTAGCAGACTTAGCCAAATTAAGTGTTAAAGGTCAACATTAACAGGAAAGTGTTCAACCTTTGTCATAATAACGTCTAGTTGAACCAGCAACGCGAATTACCTATTTCACTGGTAGTACAAAGCTTTGTAATAGGTAGATTATTCTAATTTCTGGTTGATACCTTCTTTCAAAAGCATCGCTATTCCGGACATCAGTCTCTTAATTAGTTCTAACAGAACAAGTCATTATGTAAATGCCTTGAAGCGACGCGATTCGGAAAATCTGAAGCATTATCACCATGCACCCTGTCAACTCAATTTAAAATAACTAAACAATGAAGATTCTAATTCTCAGAGAAGGGAATATCCATGGAATGAATTATCAGAGGAGACGCAATTTATTCAGCATTACCGATGCTTTGTGGAAACGAGACCTGTAAGGATATTAAACGAGATGATTTGAAAATTGATGTTTATTGTAAAGTGAGAACACATTATGACGCTTGAAGTGCGAAACTATTCATATCCTTAGTGTGAGAAAATACTTAGAGAGAGAAAATACAAACTTTGACATCACAGCTCATTATTCTTGAGCAGTAACCAACGGGGGAAGGACTTGACAATCCCCAAAGATTTTCTCAATTTAATGTATTAAATTTAAAAAAATTACATTTTATATTTTGGATATAAAAGTTTTGCCCAAAATATTTGTATGCATTTACTGAAACACATTATAGAATAATGTGAATGGAAATTTAGTGTATTTATTAAATTATATACATTTTTGTGCTATGCTTAATATTAAATACTGCTTGGTGAATATATTTTAAGTTTTTTTTAAATACATTGTTTCATACAACAAAACTACTTAATTTTTATAAATTTAAATCCTTAAAAATAATTTAGAAAAAAAATTCATTTAACAAAGAGCAGAAATTTTATTTTTATAATGCATAAAAAATAGGCTGTTATAATGAAGATATTTCAGCTGTTATAATGGAAAGCTTTCTTTAACCTTTAATTTGACAATATGTTTTTTCAAATATCGATTAAAAGTATATTTAAATAAATAATAATAACAATAATAATAATTAATAATAATAATATATAATATATTTAATATATTATATATCTATAAAAAATATATTTATTATAAAGATTTTATTTATTTGATTGTTCGTTGTAGCGGACTTAGCCAAATTAAGGGTTAAAGGTCAACATTAACAGGAAAGTGTTCAACCTTTATCATAATAACGTCTAGTTGAACCAGCAACGCGAATTACCTACTTCACTGGAAATACAAAGCTTTGTAATCGGGAGATTATTCTAATTTCTGGTTGATACCTTCTTTCGAAGCATCGCTATTCCGCACATCAGTCTCTTAATTAGTCCACGCCGAAAGAGTCATTATGTAAATGTCTTGAAGCGACGCGATTCGGAAAATCTGACGCGTTCTCACCCTGCACCCTGTCAACTCAATCTAAAATAACTAAACCCTGAAGATTCTAATTCTCAGAGAAGGGAATATCCATGGAATGAATTATCACAGGAGACTCAATTTATTCGGCATTACCGATGCTTTGTGGAAACGAGTCATCTAAGGAAATTAAACTTCGAGATGATTTTGAAAATGAGTGAGGATACATTGAGACGCTTGAGGTACAAACTATTCATGTCCTTAGAGTGAGAAAATACAAACTTTGACTTCCCAGCTCATCATTGTTGGGACGTAACCAACGGGGGAAGAATTCGACAATCCCCAAAGATTTTCTGAATTTAATGTATTACATTTTAAAATATTACATCTTATATTTTGGATATAAAAATTTTGCCCAAAATATTTGTATGCATTTACTGAAACACATTATAGAATAATGTGAATGCAATTTTTGATATATTTATTAAATTATATACATTTTTATGCTATGCTTAATATTAAATACTGCTTGGTGAATATATTTTAAGCTTTTTTTTTAAATGCATTGTTTCATACAAGAAAACTACTTAATGTTTATAAATTTAAATCCCTAAAAATAATTTAGAAAAAAAATTATTTAAAGCAGAGCAGAAATTTAATTTTTATAATGCATTAAAAATAGGCTGTTATAATGAAGATATTTCAGCTTTTATAATAAAAAGCTTCCCTTAACCCTTAATTTGACAAGATGTTTTTTCAAATATCGATTAAAAATATATTTAAATAATAATAATAATAATAATAATAATAATAAATAATAATAATAATATATTTAATATATTATATATTATCGATAAAAATATATATTTATTATAAAGATTTTATTTATTTGATTATTCGTTGTAATGGAATTAGCCAAATTAAGGGTTAAAGGTTAACATTAACAGGAAAGTTTTCAACCTTTGTCAAAATAACGTCTAGTTGAACCAGGAATGCGAATTACCTATTTCACTGGAAATACAAAGCTTTGTAATCGGGAGATTATTCTAATTTCTGGTTGATACTTTCGTTTAAAGCCTCGCTATTCCGGACATCAGTCTCTTAATTAGTCCTCGCCGAACAAGTCATTATGTAAATGTCTTGAAGCGACGCGATTCGGAAAATCTGACGCGTTCTCACCCTGCACCCTGTCAACTCAATCTAAAATAACTAAACCCTGAAGATTCTAATTCTCAGAGAAGGGAATATCCATGGAATGAATTATCAGAGGAGACGCAATTTATTCGGCATTACCGATGCTTTGTGGAAACGAGTCATGTAAGGAAATTAAACTTCGAGATGATTTTGAAAATGAGTGAGGATACATTGAGATGCTTGAGGTACAAACTATTCATGTCCTTAGAGAGAGAAAATGCAAACTTTGACTTTACAGCTCATCATTCTTGGGCCGTAACCAACGGGGGAAGGACTCCACAATCCCCAAAGATTTTCTCAATTTAATGTATTACAATTTAAAATATTGCATTTTATATTTTGGATATAAAAGTTTTGTTCGAAATATTTGTATGCATTTACTGAAACACATTATAGTATAATGTGAATGGACTTTTAGATATATTTATTAAATAATATACATTTTTATGCTATGCTTAATTTTAAATACTGCTTGGTGAATATATTTTAAGCATTTTTTTAAAATGCATTGTTGCATACAACAAAACTACTTAATATTTATAAACTTAAATCCTTAAAAATATTTTAAAAAAAATTTCATTTAAAACAGAGCAGTATTTTATTTTTATAATGAATCAGAAATAGACTGTTATAATGAAGGTTTTTCAGCTGTTGTAACGAAAAGCTTCCTTTAAAGGTCAACATCAACAGGAAAGTGTTCAACCTTCGTCAAAATAACGTCTAGTTGAACCAGCAATGCGAATTACCTATTTCACTGGAAATACAAAGCTTTGTAATCGGGAGATTATTCTAATTTCTGGTTGATACCTTCTTTCAAAAGCATCGCTATTCCGGACACCAGTCTCTTAATTAGTCCTTCGCCGAACAAGTCATTATGTAAATGCCTTGAAGCGACGCGATTCGGAAAATCTGACGCGTTCTCACCCTGCACCCTGTCAACTCAATCTAAAATAACTAAACCCTGAAGATTCTAATCCTCAGAGAAGGGAATATCCATGGAATGAATTATCAGAGGAGACGCAATTTATTCGGCATTACCGATGGTTTTTATAAACGAGACCTGTAAGGGTATAAGCTTCGAGATGATTTTGAAAATTGATGTTTATTGTAAAGTGAGGATACATTGAGATGCTTGAGGTACAAACTATTCATGTCCTTAGAGAGAGAAAATGCAAACTTTGACTTTACAGCTCATCATTCTTGGGCCGTAACCAACGGGGGAAGGACTCCACAATCCCCAAAGATTTTCTCAATTTAATGTATTACAATTTAAAATATTGCATTTTATATTTTGGATATAAAAGTTTTGCCCAAAATATTTGTATGCATTTACTGAAACACATTATAGAATAATGTGAATGGACTTTTATTTAGATATATTTATTGAATTATATACATTTTTATGCTATGCTTAATATTAAATACTGCTTAGTGAATATATTTTAAGTTTTTTTTAAATGTATTGTTTCATACAACAAAACTACTTAATTTTTATAAATTTAAGTCCTTAGAATTAATTTAGAAAAAATTTCATTTAAAACAGAGCAGAAATTTAATTTTTATAATGCATCAAAAATAGTCTATTATAATGAAAAGCTTCCTTTAAAGGTCAACATTAACAGGAAAGTGACCTTCGTCAAAATAACGTCAGGTTGAACCAGGAACGCGAATTATCTATTTCACTGGAAATACAAAGCTTTGTAATCGGGAGATTATTCTAATTTCTGGTTGATACTTTCGTTTAAAGCCTCGCTATTCCGGACATCAGTCTCTTAATTAGTCCTCGCCGAACAAGTCATTATGTAAATGCCTTGAAGCGATGCGTTCGGAAAATCTGACGTGTTATCACCCTGCACCCTGTCAACTCAATCTAAAATAACTAAACCCTGAAGATTCTAATTCTCAGAGAAGGGAATATCCATGGAATGATGATTTATCACAGGAGACGCAATTTATTCTACATTACCGACGCTTTGTGGAAACGAGACCTGTAAGGAAATTAAACTTCGAGATGATTTTGAAAATTGACGTTTATTGTAAAGTGAGGACACATTATGACGCTTGAGTTACGAAACTATTCATGTCCTTAGAGAGAGAAAATACAAACTTTCACTTCACAACTCATCATTGTTAGACCGTAACCAACGGGGGAAGGACTCGACAATCCCCTAAGATTTTCTGAATTTAATGTATTACATTTTAAAATGGATATGAAAGTACATTTTAAATATAACTTGAATAGTTTTGCCCTAAATATTTGCATGCCTTTACTGAAACGCATTATAGAATACTGTGAATGGACATTTAGATATATTTATTAAATTATATGCATTTTTATGCTATGCTTAATATTAAATACTGCTTAGTTAATATATTTTAAGTTTTTTTAAAACAAAATGCATTGTTTCATACAACAACTTAATTTTTATAAATTTAAATCCTTAGATATAATTTAGAAAAAATTTCATTTAAAACAGAGCAGAAATTTATTTTTTAAAATGCATCAAAAATAGTCTATTATAATGAAAAGCTTCCTTTAAAGGCCAACATTAACAGGAAAGTGACCTTAGTCAAAATAATGTCTAGTTGAACCAGGATTGCGAATTACTATTTCACTGGAAATACAAAGCTTTGTAATAGAGAGATTATTCTAATTTCGGGTTGATACCTTCTTTCGAAGAGTCGCTGTTCCGGACATCAGTCTCTTAATTAGTCTTCGCCGATCAAGTCATTATGTAAATGCCTTGAAGCGACACGATTCGGAAAATCTGACGCGTTATCACCCTGCACCCTGTCAACTCACTCTAAAATAACTAAACCCTGAAGATTCTAATTCTCAGAGAAGGGAATATCCATGGAATGATTTATCACAGGAGACGCAATTTATTCTACATTACCGATGCTTTGTGGAAACGAGACCTGTAAGGAAATTAAACTTCGAGATGATTTTGAAAATGGATGTTTATTGTAACGTGAGGACACATTATGACGCTTGAGGTACGAAACTATTCATGTCCTTAGAGTGAGAAAATACTTAGAGAGAGAAAATACAAACTTTGACTTCACAGCTCATCAATGTTGGGCCGTAACCAACGGGGGAAGGACTCGACAATCCCGTAAGATTTTCTGAATTTAATGTATTGCATTTTAAAATGGATATGAAAGTGCATTTTTAAATATAACTTGAATAGTTTTGCCCTAAATATTTGTATCCATTTACTGAAACACATTATAGAATACTGTAAACGAACTTTTAGATATATTTATTAAATTATATACATTTTCATGCTATGATTAATATTAAATATCGTATTAAACTTTATACAATTTTTCCAATAAACTTTTTTTTAGTTACAAAATTTCAGTCTTTTTTAATGGATATGTAATTGGTTTATTCCAGTTTGAGCTCCCCCCCCCTCTATGCACACTCCGAAAACTTATCTTGTCTTACCCCCTAATTGTTGTTATTTGAATACCGTTTTAGATAAATTGATGAAAAATTGCAACGAAATGTAGAATTATCGAGTTTATAAGTCTTTACAGGTAGTGTAAATATTGGATTTATAAGATAAGTATGTCTATATGAATGGTTTCGTTTGATAATTCTAAACTGTTTATATAACTGTGTATATATGGTTAGGTCGTTGATTGGCAGTACCAAGGTTCGTGGGTTCGAATTCCACTGCGTCATGGTTGTTCGTAACTATTCGGAGTCGGCTTTAAGCAGTAGGTCCCGATCTCATTAGCCTTCGTGTTGCAAAATAGTAGATCGCATCGCTACAAAACAGTCATTTTATGCTTGTTCATCTTTTACACAGAACACAGATTATTCTTCAATACATTAATATTGCGGTTTATAACAAGATTTTTCTAATTTAGTATGAGTAAAATGCAGGGTATTAGTACCGATATGAATTGTCAATTCTTTAGTACATACTTATCTGCTTATCTTATGCAAAACTTAAAATTTATGGCTACCGACGTCGTCAGAAATTTTTATCATAATAGTATTTTACGCTCTAGTAAAAGAAGATTTTAGATATTTAGCCGATAAAGATAAAAGAGAGACATTAAAGTGATACTTTTCAGAATTATATGTAATATTTGAAATTTTCTTTGTTAATCAAATTACTTTTAACAGAACTCAGATGTTTTCGACTTCAACAAATATGAAAATTTTAATTTATAAACTTCAATGTTTCTAGACGACATTTCTGAACAAAATACTGCATTAATGTAAACTAAACTTCTATACTCTAACATTACAGGGCAAACCTAAAATGTAGAGAATTAAATAAGCACTTCCCATAAACAGTAGACTAATAGTTCGTAATGCACAGGTACTCTTATAAAATATTTGATTGATTTTAAATTCATAAATTATCTTTTACTACTAATAAAATTATACTTTATTGGAAACTGTTTTTATCCTATTATCTCAAGTATAAAATTTTTAAAATAAACAAAAATAGAAAAAAATTTGAAATTCCAAAAACGGCCCATTTTTTTTACAAGTTTCATGAATAAAAATGTAAATACTATTAACCCCTTCCGGTAAAATGACGAATCTATCTCGTCATTAGTTTTTCATTCCATACCGCACAATGACGAGCTACACTCGTCATGCGATTAAAGTTACTGTTAAATATGATAATCAATTTATTTCAAAATTTCTAGTGCACTGAATTTGGCAACACTTTTATCACTTGTGAAAATCACAAGTCACTATTGCATATTGTTTACTTGGTACCAGTCATTGCCAAATTAATGAATCAGAATAAAATAATACCTACTAAGAAATGCCGTGTGTGTTACAAGAATCAAATTAAAAGTGAGACTACTTGGCGGTGTAAGCAATTAAGAATTCCTTTGCACTTTGTTTTGAAAAGTACCACTAGCTTGAAGACTATTATCTGTATACCTTATTAATGTTTTGCTTTGATATTTTCTTAATTTTACTGTTTCTGATATTATTTAACACTATGTAAAAAGTGGATTTTAATAAAGAATATGTAAGAATTGTAAAATGAAACAAGTTTTTTTAAATAAAATTAAATGGTTATTTCATGCACAATTTTTCATTATTAAATCATACCGGAAGGGGTTAATAAAAGAAATAAATTATATTCATTGAATCAACTAAAGGCATAAAAATAATTATACAAATTTTTATTTCACCCTCAGGTGAATAGATTTGCTTTCTTTTATCAAGCGTATTTAATGAGTGATAAAACATAGTTTGAAAAAAAACTCAATTTTATTACTTTTTGTGTATGATAGTGGTTATTTACGTTCTACTAACCACATTAACTTAAGTCTTGATCCCTATTAAAATATTAGCACATAGCCAGTCATGTGACGGGACCAGAAAAATTTTTAATTTTTCAGAATTGTAAAGTACCCTATGAGGCAGGTAAAAAAATGGTTTGTTTTTTGGCTGAGAATTATTTGGTACACGCTCAATAATTTGTTTATCTTTACGGACTGTATGTTAGTTGCCAACTTTAATTTATCTTGTCATATTACGTGATAGGATGGACAGCAGGGGTTTTAATATTGACAGTGATTATTTGGCGGTATATATGAATGATGTCCAAAATTTTTGCGAATCAATTGCAAACCGTGTGGTTATGTATAAAAAACAAACACACAAACGAACATAATTTTCAAAGATATATAACTTAAACGCTAGATATTTATTAGTCCGTGAAATAGACTCTTAGACTTTATGAAAGAATTTGTTGTTAAAATCGCTTATAAAAGTTTCATTGCAACAAAAAATAATCGATAATTAAATTTAAAATTATCAAATATGTACCTAATCTATTATTTAAGGCAAATATAAAAGGAAATTATTTACGTAATATCTAACGTCAGTGATAAAACTTATGAAAATAATGCAGACGATATTTAAATAATTTAAAATATAAAATGATTAAATGAGATGGTTAAAGGAATGACTCCATAATGCTAGAAAAAAAATGTTATTTTCATCTACTTATAATGTGATAAATTGATGAATTTAAGCACCTGCTCTTAACCGGGGAAATTAGGGCTTGAAATAATGGCATTAAAAGCTCGAAAAGGTGGGAAGGGGTGGATTTCGGACGTTTTTGAACTCGATTTGAATTTTGCTAACCCTAACTCACCAAGGCCGAACGATGGCCCGAATGGTTAGGGTGCTGGCCTTCGGTACCGGAGTTCGTGGGTTCGAATCCCACTGTGGCATGGATGTTTGTAGCCGTTCGGAATCGGCTTCAAGCAGTAGGTCCCGGTCTCATTAGCCCTCGAGTTGCAAAAAGTAGACCGTAGTGCTCCAAACCTAACCTAACCTAACTCATCGAGAATCCAATATGAATGCTTCTATCCATTTCAGTTCCAACCGCTTCTTAAATTCGAGGACAGGCGGACAGATAACTTAGGTTATATTTATATAAGGGATGTATTAAGTCATTATAAATGAAGCTTTAAAAACATTATTAGTGAAGAACCATAAATCCCCCACGTGCACACACAAAATATAATTTAGTTTCGATATTCAGTTCTACAACAAATGTGAGACATCAACTTTTCAATCTTGTGCTAGTAACTATTAGAGGACACCATGAAATTATTATATTGGGATACATTTGATTTTTCTGTAAGTATGGTAAGTATGTAATTTAGCAGAACTTTTTTTTCTAACGCAGCTGGAAATACAGGTGTTCTATGCCTTTACGATTGGAGCGCCGTAACTCAGAGTGGACTGTATGAATGAATCAACACGAAATTAATTCCCATCAAAGAACATTTATTGAGAGACGCCGTGCACACTCTACATAATCGTTTGAAGTTCACATGAACACTGGTATTTTTCCCTTCAAGTGCAACCATGGCAACGGGTCACCAGACGACAATAAATGAGAAAAGCCGGTTGCCAAGAAGGGAGAAATTCTCTGAGATGAAACCTAGGAGTCACGACAAAACAACGATAATGGAAGTCTGCGAAGCTGTTACCCAGTTAGCACGACCCGGATAAGACGTGTAGCTTACGGTATGCTACGGACGAGAGAAACATTAATCCCACTGGGCCCTCATAATTAAGAAGCAGGGACCAAGCAAAAGATTTAGAAGAACTAGGGAGGTGAACAACTGTTTCGCTAAAGATGGTTTTATACAATCAAGTTAGAAAAATCAAACTGCGTCTAATTTGGTTTGGTTTGGAGCGCTACGGTCTGCTGTTTTGCACACGGGGGCTAATGAGACCGGGACCTACTGCTTAAAGCCGATTCCGAACGGCTACGAACATCCATGCGATA
>CM063510.1:1603584-1623584 GCA_032207245.1 Pardosa pseudoannulata | reverse complement strand
TATCCTATCTCTAATAGGCATCGTTATACTATAATTTAAAAGTATATTATTTAACTTAACAGGATAAACCTATCCTGTGGGTAGAATAGGTTTTCTTTGAATGGATAATGTCAAATTTCTATGTCACTGGAAGTTACAAAGCTTTGTAAATGAAAGATTATTCTTAATTCTGGTTAATACCTTTGTTCGAGTCTCGCTTTTCTGGACACCAGTCTCTTAATTAATCCCCGCCGTGCATGTCATTAAGTAAATACTGTGAAGACTTCAATGTTCTCGAGTGAAGAGGTAGCGTAAGAAATATCACAGTCACGATAAAATTGGAAATAACTTTTATTTCTTGAGTAAATACGGCTATATACAAGGGGATTCTAATCTACCAAAACAAGTCAAAATGCAAAGGATTGTCTCCTGCATAACATCACCCCGACGATTAAATTAGAAAGAAAAGAGATTAAATAATCTCAAACAAGTGGGGACGCTTTTCCAGGGTGCAAAGCAAACCCAATTTATCCCCCGTTCGGTACCCGAGACTCTGCCGCTCCCTATATGAGCGGACTTTACGAATTTCCCGAACTTAATCACTAGAAAGCTGGCTCCGATCAAAAGACGAGAAAGTCTCCACGAGATCAAAGCACCTGCGTAAGAAAAATGTCGAAAAGCCCCTAGTCACACACAGGACCACAGGATGGATTGGTTAACAGAGTTACCTGGGCCAAGCCCCCCAACTCCGAAAACATATCAGCAGCCAAAATGAAGACTAGCAGTGGTGAGAACGAACATAAGGGGGAGAAAGAAATTAGGATAGTTTTGAACACATGTTCAAAATAATCGCCAGGCGACCACTGGGGTCATTATTGGTAGACAGCTGGTTTGCAGTTTCCTTTAATTTTAGAATTAGAGAATTTATATTTGGGAGGCCAAGAAGTTTAACAATTTCTTGGATGATTTTTCCAATTTCTAAGATATCTTTAAAAATTGAAACGTTATTTAGCCCAGCAGTAGTATTTTCAGAGGAGGTGGGGGTTTTATTATTATTTTGACTAGTGTTAATTTCATTATGTTTCTGTAAGATAGAAGCATAAGAGTTAAACTTATTATTCGAGGAGGGAGTGGGATGAATAATAGTACTTGCAGGATTAAAGCCCCTAGTCAAAAAATTCTAGGCTTTTTATACCTCAGGGTCAGTTACAGTTCCAGTTACCTGGGAACTCCTGCTAAGGTTAAAGCTAGTTTTTTTAAGCTGAATACTCAGGAGGCTTCAAATCAGTTGATTCCGGTCGTCAGTTCTGGACAAAGGAGGTTCTTCACAATACTTTGAAGCAGGGCTACTCGGCATCTGACACGTTACCTCTAGTCCCTTTCTCAACTACATCTCGAATAACTAAAACCCGAAGATTCTAATTTTCAGAGAAGGGAATATACAGAGTATGAATTATCAGAAAGTTTGAAATTTATCCAATATTACCAGTGTTTTATGTAAACGAGAATCTAAATGGAAATCCCGCTTCGAGATGAATTTGAAAGTCGTTATTATTTGGCTAGCTGTTAATGATGACACAGTCATTTCCGTATAAAGCTTATTATGTCTTTGACGGAAGAAAGTTCAGATGAAGAGTGTAATAAGATTTTGACAATAAAGTTCGTAGTTGCTGATATTTGAACACGATATTATATAAGCTGAGGAAAATTACCAACAAGGTATGTTGTACAGTAATAAAGTTTATAAATATACTTAACACATTATGTGCGGGTACATTTCGCAGCGGAATTGTACCGGGAGCTGGCGTTTTGCTCGTAAATTTAGTTATTCAGTTAAATCTCAATAGATCGAAAATTATTTAATTTTTTAACCAACTTTTCGTATTTTATATGGAAATATATAAACAAATATATAAATAGAAATATATAAATAACAACCATAAGATTTTTGTAAACAAAAAATATATTTTTATTTTATAAATTTATTATAGTATCTTAAATATGAAAAATCAAGTAGAAATAGTAGTATATAGTTATAATTTTTTCTGTTCTGTGGTTCCGCATTGACTGATATAAAACCAGTTTTTATTCGTCTAAATGTTTCAAGAATCTATGTAGTAGACAAGAACATTCGGCTTCGTTTTCCTGTATATACCGTTATTTTTGTACCCACAAACAAACCAAGTTGTTACACTAACCCGTACTAGTATGTGACCGACTCAAGTATCGATCGTCAGAAAAAGTACTAGTACGTGTCCCGCATACAATGTGTTAAAAAGTTTAATACAGTTGAAGTTGGTTAGCCGAATTTCACGAAAAATACAAAACATTTCGAATTATCCAGTTCGGTTTAACTCCTTAACTTGCGTAACTGGTCCAAGTAAAAGAAGTAAAGATGATGAAAGACTAACTAGCATTTAACTTTTTTTCTTTATACAATATGGTTAAGCCTCGATCTCCGTTTCAATATTATTCGTTATTCCGTATAGATTGTTCATTTCATTTGGCCCCGAATCAGCTTCCATAGATCCAACGTTGTTTTTTTACTGCATTCATCATTCAAGGATTATACGTTTTTACGGAATCACCGTCAAAAACATTAAATCACATCGTCGCTTTGCTTTTCTATTGTAAAGTATTGTAAAGTTTCTATTGTTAAGTATTGTGTTTTTGGAACTTAGGACAGCTTTGAAAATGAAATGAACAACTATTTTTCTAAAGCTTTATACAACCAAGTCTAATATATACCCAGCGTTTTCACCTGGACGGATATGTTGCTTGGTTTAAATTGTCCTATCTCAAATAGACTTCTTGATACTGTAATTTTAAAGTATATTATTTAGTTAGCAGGGAAAAGTTTCAGCCGCGGGTAAAATAATCTCCAAATGAATCGAAAATGTGAATGACTAATTTCAAGACTATTAGAATAAGTTTTTTGATATAAACATTCGAGGATTATGTCGGGATTGATTGCAACCTACGAATTAGAAGGGACACAACCATCGAAATTATATACATAGAGCGGAAGCAAGATCACTGAAATAGGAAGGAAAAGACGACCAAATTATGTACCAAGTTTTTATTAGACTAACAAATATTTTTCAAAATTAAAATCATTTATATACGCGTATGCTTATCATAATAGTTTACTTTTATAGGTAGAGGTGATAGAACGACCATTCTTTGAATCATTTAATCCAGTTGGACCAAACAGGTATGAATTACAAAATATTCTTTTAAAAGAATCAGTCTAAATGTAAGTTATAATTAATAAACAGTTAAACACCTCCAAGTAGCGTTGTAGACAACTAATTTTATTCCTAATTACAAAATTTACAGCATTTCTGAATCCATTTCAATCATCCACCACGTTACTGCATTCATCGTTTTCCATTTTTGTCTCTTGAAATACGACGAATCAAAGTTTCATTGCAAACAAAATCTTAAAACTTACTTAATGGAAAACAACATCTTTAACGTCAGTTTGTTCTTTGAAAAATAGTTTTATTTTTTTTAATATAACCGATGAAGTCGTAACTACATGTCGTCACAATTATCTTATCTTTCTACATCAATGTATTTCTTCTTTATTTCATTATTAATATATGTGTTGGTGTATTGTTCCGAATCTAATAATTCCTGATCATATAATATGCAGGTGACATCAGACACTATTGTACCCCATTGTTCTTACCACAACACAAGCAAAAAGCAGATCACTTGCATATGTAGGGAACATAGAGAAGAGGAGTGGAATAACAACACTGAAACTAATTTTTCATCCTGTTTTTCATTCTTTTTTAGGTTAACATCATTATTTGAAAATGAATTAGGACAAAATAATGATGTAATTTTAATAAAAAATATAGAAATTCTAAAAAAAAGAATATCTTATTCAAACTTTAGGACGAATGTGAATAACTAAATATTCTTGAATTTTCTTCGAATTAACCAAGTACTATAAACATTTACAATGTAGAAGAAAATAAAAAGGAATTTAAGCAGTTTGAATTATTAAAATTGTCAAATTTTGTGTTTCTATTCCGCATTACGGGAATTTCAGTGCAGGTAACAGAATTTTACAGGAAAGTGGCACGTGGCCTGTGAACCATGGTTCACCTACACTTGTTCTAATGCATGTAATGAAAGTAACTGTTAATAAATACCAAATACTTGCCCAGTGGCGTTGGAGTAGTGCTTCGCACTCGCACGACACAAGTTTGAGGTTCGATTCCTGGACTGGACAAAATTGACTCAGCCTTTTATCGCTTCACCGTGTTCCTTAAAGGTGACTGGGGCACTTTTAACGAACTTTAAAATATGTTCTTGGTCACAATGTCCTCCATGTTCTCAATCAATACCTCTGGGGGCGGCAGTTTAAGTCTATGGGTCTTCTGCATGGTCTCTGCTTCAAAATTACGAAGACTCACTTGAGCAAAGTCATTCTATCACCTTAACGGTGCTCATTAAACGAAAGGCGAACCCCCTTGCCTTAATAAGAGTAGCTATGGATCAATCGTGCTTGGTTTGTCCAAGTGGCATTAGAAATAACGACAGCATCCCTTCAGTCGGTAAACAAACTGAGGACCAAAATATGCTTGGGAAATAAACTCTGGGATTTCCGCGTAAGGTTGACCACCTAACTGAACATATGTTTCTCACCCCAGGGCTTTGGTCTCGGAAACGGAGATTGACAGTGAAGGTCCTAGCTAACTAGGAGCTGTTGCGCTGAGGAATGTAGTTTAGTTTTAATACCTAATACTTCAAAGCTGGTAGAGTTTTTACATTTCAATAAGTCTCTACAGATATAGATGGCCATACTATGTTTCTACGTTACATTCACAAAAATATCATTCTCACAAATATCAGTCGACTGTATCATGTTCTCAAGAGACTCATTATTTCAAGACAGAAAATTATGCTTTTTTTCATATGAAATCAAAAATATTCAAGTGACTAAATTCCTCTAACAAAATTAATATTTGTTAGTAGGAAATCTTATTAATAATCTAATTATTTTTTTATACAAAGCATATTTGTATTGCAAGACATATTTTTAAAATTTAAATACTCTTTATAATTTGTCAATAATGACTTAAATTAATTTCTTATGAACCAAGCTGTTTACTTTACTACTTTTTTCTGAAACAAAATTGTACAAATAGAATTTCAATCATGATTTTTGATTAAATATTTTTTTTCGTCTAACCAGGAAGCTTATTTTAGCTGGTAAGATGATTAATTTTAATTTATGTTTTACTTTCGCTCATTAGCTTTTGTCATTTGTTTCAAAAGCAAAAAGCTATTTGAAATAAAAGGTATTTGCAATATTATCAATTAAAGTGTTTGTGTACCTGCCATATAAAATTCTTTTAACTCAGTTTGCTAATTGAGAATGTCAGTTTCACCAGTAAAAATGTAATTTTTCCATCGGAAAATTATATTTTTATACCTGATGGACGATTTACTTTATTTCTTTAAATAAACTTCACGACGTGGTAGAAAATAAAGCTCTCTACGTCGGTCTCTTTTTCTTTTTGAAAATTATATCAATTGAATATTTTTATAAATTTGAGTAAAAAAGCTATACCAAAATTTTTCACAATTAAATTAAAATTAGACATATTTTTGTCACTAAAAAAAATAATTCTCTTCCCACACAAAACCAGACGTTCTCTTGCGTTCTGCCTCGTGATCAAGTTTGTTTAAAAGATACCAGGATCAATGAATTTTCAATTTTTTTTTTAAACTTTTTAATCCCCAAATTTTTAAATATTAAAACGCAAATAATTTTGTCCATTTTTTTTACTGTTACGTTTGCCATATCTCAAATGGATAGTGAATCGGATTATATGTGTTGAATTATTTTATATCATGCGTCACGTTTGTGTAAATAATCAATAATTTAAAATGCTTTTTCTCATGATTCTTTATCCCTTTAATGTCCGATTCATTTCTGCTGAATATATCTTAAATATTATAGACTACACAGAGTAAATCAGATAGGAAATTTAGACAAATGTGAATGTTGCAGCCTTAATTTATTAGTGATCGATTGTCGGTATCATAGGATACCGTTGGCAAAGAAAGCTCTATGATAAGAGATTTATTTAGTATTGTGACGCCTTCAATATTCTTAAATGAGAGGAAACGTGAATAATGGGTCACAGTAAAAGGTAAAATTGAAATTTTACTTTTATTCTGGGTTAAATACGGCTATTTATAAAGGAATGTTAATTCCTGACTCATGTAGAACTGCAAAGGATGGTTGCCGGTAAAACTTCCTCACGACGATTACAGTCGAAAGAAAACCAAGAGATTTAATAATCTCTTACAAGTGGGGAGGCTTTTCAGGGTGCAATCAAACCCAATTTATCCCCCGTTCGGTATCCGAGACTCTGCCGCTCCTTATATGAGCGGACTTTACGAATCTCCCGAACTAGCAAGCTGGCTCTGGTAAAAAAAGGTGAAAGCCTCCACGAGATCAACACACCCACGAAAAGAATGGCGAAAAGCCCTGAGTCGCAAAATTGTAGGCTTTTTATACCTGGGAGGGACAGTTACGGTTCCGCCAATTGGTTTTTGGGTCAGTTAAGATCCCAGTTACTTGAGAACTCCAGCTAAAGTTATAGTTATATTTCTAAATTGCATTCTCATTCGCTGGCTGTCCCTTCACGGAAATTCCGAGCATTCATTAACGAGACTAATACAATGTATACATCAGGGGCGTATTCGTCTATTCAGTCCGATTGTAAAGACCCCAGACTCTGCGACGCCACTCTTTTGTCCAGGTAAACAGGTGGGCTCTTGTCAGCTGTTTTGGCGCGTGCTAGGACAAAGGGGAGTCTTCACAGTATAACGTGTAACACACTATTATAAAGTGAAGTTTTACTAATAATATAGTCATTCATCATTATTTCAGTTGATGGGCCTGCCGAATAAGTAAATTTATGTGTGAGGCTTTAAAAACCGTAAAATTATAATCCAATTGACACAATTATAAATAATAGATTCTCGAAAATCTAGGAAAATTTTTATTGACTTAAGGAAAAAAAAAAAAAAAAAAAAAAAAAAATTGTTCCAACAAAATAGAAAAAAATCTATAGACTATAGTTTAACTGTATCTTAAATAGTACACTAGTCATTAACAGATAGTGACAGTATACTTTTGATGAGAAAATGCAGTGGAAATTTGATTATTTCTATCCTATTCTATTATGAATGACAGGGATATTAAAGTGTATTTTAGTTTTTATTATATTCTTATATTATTCTTACCACAACATATAATTAGATTATATTTTTTACTTTAAAATTTTGTAAACAAAACTTTTATACTTCATTAATATTTCAGAAATTCAGATAAATTTCTACACCATCAAAATTAATCGAAGTTTACCAACTGTTTACCTTGTTGCTTCTATAATAATAGTTAATTACAGTTAATATCATTTGAAGATTACAATATAAGCATTATGCACGTGAACTGATATAGACTTTTTGTACATGAAAATCTATCTTTTTTCTGTCTTCTTCGAATCTTCTTCGAATGCATATGATAAGAACAAAGTTATATAAACACTAGGTTTACGGGACGCGTCATTTTGAGGCATTTCGATATTTATAAGAAAAATTACAAAAACGTTTTGCTTTTTTATTTTATCGCTTGTACTGACTTTTATCCATTGATTGAGGTAAATATATTGAAGTCTATTTTTTAAAAGTTTTGAAATATTGATTTGAATTTACCAACTGTTTACCTTGTTGCTTCTATAATAATAGTTAATTATACTTAATATCATTCGAAGCGTACAATATAAGCATTATGGATGTGAACTGATATATACTTTTTGTACATGAAAATCTAACTTTTTTCTTTATATCATCATCGAATGCATATGATAAGAACAAAGTTATATTAACACTAGGTTTATGGGATATGTCATTTTGAGGCATTTAGATATTTATAAATAAAATTAGAAAAACATTTTGCATTTTTATTTCATCTCTTGTACTGACTTTTACCCATTGATTGAGGTAAATATATATTGAAGTCTATTTTTTTAAAAGTGTTGAGATATTGAAATTTTCTATGTTGTATACCTATCTCTACGGATATGAGTCAATTTGACGCCATCGTAATGTCGACAAAATTTTTAGTAAATTAGTTCTACTTATGCAAACATTACAACAATAATAAATAGGAATGTACCGACAATACTTCGATCCGTTATCCGATATTGTTATCTCACACGAAACAAGTAATAAGCAACAAGAGAAAGAAGGAAACGCAGCATGTCAATTGAAGTCAGAGTGTGAAGAGATTTAGAAGGTTTTAGTTGCTTAGTTCGAGTGATGAAAAATAAAATATTAGAATATTTTTTGAATTAGTAATATTATTGTGAACCTCAATATTATCTCACAGTTTCATTTTTTACTTATAGTATATAATTATATTGCTTTCTGAGTGCTGTTATATGTATTCGTTCATGCGCTAAATAACCTTGGGTTCGTAGAGATAGGTATATAAGAAACGTCCGTAAACCTTATGTAATATATGTTTAAGTTTCACTTTCCAATTTTAATCACTTTCACAAAAATGTATTTATAATAGTTTATATGGTGAGGCGATTTAGATAAAACGATATAACGGGAAAATATAAATAAACGGGAAAATATAAATAAAACGGGAAGTGAAATGCTTGAGATCTAAATCTGACCTCATTACACCTTTTGTAAAGGAGAGATGACCTATAAAATTAATTGAATGGATTCGGCATGTGCGGGATTCTCCGGCGGGGTTCTGATTCCAGTCCCAGATTAGAATAATGTCTCCGCTCATGATACTAAATAAGAATGTACTTTTGTGGAGTTATTTATGAGTCCCTAAGGGACAGTGGCTAATTTGAAGGGATAAGGTTTTCCCCATGTTTGCTGTTTAAAGGCCGGGAAAGGACGACCAATGAATATGTACAGATGTGCTGATTGGAGCAAGAATGGGGAGAAAGGAAAGAGATGAAAATAATATAAAAAAATAAGAGAGCAGAGTTCGGGGACAAAGCCACAGCCTTATAGAATCTCCAAACTATTTAGAAGGCCCCAGATCAATGGTGTGAATAAAGTCAGCATTACCATCCCATCAATCAAGAGAACATGCAAAGGTTGTGAGATGTTAAGAATTAGTGGAATGTATAATAGATAAGAATGATATGAACAAGGGGGATACAAAATACATAAACACAATCAAATAGAATTAAATGTATATGGATTGGATCAGCGTTGGGAAAATGAAAACCCAATAAGATTATAACTAAAGGAATTAAGAATTTACTTACTACAATGACTTTGAATATTTTTACTCCAAACATCGTCCAAACCATCCACTTTAAAGAAACCAAGAAAAAACAAAATATATAGCCGATTTAATCCCCTCGCTCCGCGCTCTCAGCGAACACTATTGTATTATTATTATTTTTCTTAGATGGCGCTATGCTCAAAGGTAACAAAATAAACACAGTTTACAAAACTATTAAGCAATTGCTGTCGCATCATGGCTTCTGGACGGAACAGAGGTTTCTACATCCTTTCACCAACTCCAAGTCTGAAGAGCTCCCGACCAGCGTACAGCCCTTGCACGGCCCTGCCGATGTACATCCCTTTGCAGATCCACAAAGGTACTTGTTATAAAAATTTGAATTTGGAATTAGGTCCTTTCTCTTGTTTTTTATGTAAATGTTTAGTATATGATTAATTTTAAATTTTGGATAAGGTGGCACATAATACAAAATTTATAAAGGCAATTTTTTTTAAAATTTGAATCAACTTTCTGTACGTAGACATATAAATAGTATAACAATAAATTTTCTTATTTTTATTTAAAACTATCATCTTTGCTATGAGTTTATTTAAGTGTGTAATATTTATTTTAGCAACTCTTAATTAGCTTATTAGTTTTGTAAAAATGAGTCTGTAGTCGCTTAGAATCTGGGGTTGAATTTGAAACTTAAATAATCTACACAACGTAAAACAAATAATTTTACTCTTAGACTAAATAAATAATAACCATTATAAAATGATCATAGGCAAATGCCTAAGTTTTATGAGAGCTACACGATAGTTTATATAAATTCAAAAGGGTCTATGCATATGTTCCCTCTCCCGTTTGAAATTGAATAATAACTGAACACTACCGCAGTTTGTGGGTCGACTCCCACGCCTGTCGTGGATGGTCGCAGTCGACTTTAAGCTATCGGTATGGTTCTCATTAACTCTCGTGTAGCAAAACTGTAGACTGTAGCGTTCTAAACCAAACCTCAATTTTATACCAGATTTCCCTTAATATTTTTGCATTGCTTTTCATGAAACATAATGGTTGTTTTTATTAATGTTTTTTTAAATTTACGGAATATTATTGGATATGTTAAGCAGTTAAAACAATGAAAATAAAATTAATTTTTTTTCATTCACATGCATTTATGCTTAAGCTTTGTTTATGCACATAAGATATTTAATGGTCCAATAAAATAAGAAAGGGATTTAGCTATAAATGTATGCTTCTAGAGTATTTCAAAATTTCTCGGAGATTCATAAAGATTTATTCTTGAGAAATAACTTATATTTTTCAAAATACTCATTTTTGAAGTTTAGCTATGGATATATTCAAGCCTACTTCTACACTGAGAGCTTAAATTTAAAGCGGCATAAAATGTTACTGAAATTCAATACTTGCCCTAAATATTTCTAAATGGTTCTTAGTATACCATAAAAACTATATGGCATCTATATATTTCTGAAACTAGCGATAAAAAGTTTAGAGAGTGCTTTGTATCATATTTCATTCCTAACATCCAAACCATCATACTTTTAAAAACGATTACTTATATACAGCATAAAATTTTTTTAAGGATTGGTGAAAATGACTTCAAATAAAACTTTTAGTACATATAAATTATATTCATATTATTTTCTTTGAAACGAGAAACATAAATGAATAGAAAGGGATACATGTAAAGAAAGTACAATTAAAAACCAATACCGAGCTACGGTAGCTCACTCGACAAAGGCAACAATCTCACAACCGGAATGTAACGAGATCGAGACTCGAGCCAGTTAAAGGTGCACCGTATTCATTAATGACGGGTGGGGCATGTAAAATGTTAGATATGCAAATTCAAATGTATCAGCACTTCGGGACCTATGACGTGAAGTTGAACAACTGTGGGACTGTCTGGCTGCTGAACTACTGGATGTAGTATTAAAGACGGGTGAAGGCTAAATCTGAAACTGGCCTTTTGTTTTTTTTTCGTTTTGCCTCTCCCCTGGCTTGCAGGAAGTTCCGGCGAAATCGTTACCTCGTCGATAGTTAAATTACAATTTGTTTAGATAAATATCTATGTGCATGTATAAGGTACTGTGAATTATTCTTTAGGTTTTATTATATTGTGCAAAGAGCCTCATCTGTGAAATTCTTCCTAATTTATTCATTGTTTACTTTTATCATTTTACTTTTGCACCTACTTATGTTTTAGTTAAATAAATATATCGTTTACTTTAGAACTAATGTATTATTTTTTTTGCCATACATGATGATATGTTGTTTTTAAATAGTTAATACACTATGACTCCACTTTACAACCCTGATATAAAATATTACAGCCTAACATAAAATATGTTCATGGTCGCAAAGTCTTCCAACTTCCCAAATGATACCTCTGGAGGTGGCAAGGCAATCCTGGGGGTGTTTTGCTTGGTCTCTGCTTCTACAAGGTTTGGAACTTTAATAGTGACAATTATTTATTTACATGGAATACAAAAGTGATTCTTGTCACCATGTTTTACAGTCCTTCTATATAGTCGTCATCATTGTGTATAATCCGTTTCCAACGATGTGGAAGTCGCAGAACACCAACAGCAGCGCATGTTCTGTTGATAGTTCGAATGGATCGGTCTATTGCCGCAAGAATATCTGGAACAGTTCTGAAGCGAATGCCACAAAGTAGTTTCTTCATCATAGAAATTAAGACGAGTCACAAGAACTTAGACTGAAGAGTATGGTGGATGGTAAAGCACGTCAGATGGCGTCGAGCACTGTCCATTAGTACGGCGACAGCACGCACTTCTGCTTCGCTCACACTAGGACAACCTGGTCAATGCATGTCTGCCTCAATTTGGCATCCTTCATCAAAGGCTTGGCCCCATCTTGATACAATTCTGTAAGGCAATGCAGATTCCCTGCAAGCCTTTTGAAACCCTAGATGACATTGTCGTGCTGTACGACATTTAATTTTTATCCAAATCCTGACAGCACTTACTTCAGACCGCAAACTAATACAAGGATCAGTTCTTCGCGTCACTCCACATGTGCTTGACGTAGGAAGGGCGGGTCTTTTTGCTGAGAGGTAAGGTAGGTATGTAGATCACGTGTGGTATACGCGATATTCTTTGGTTTGGTTGCGTAGCGTTTTTACAGCAGTGTTGCCACGATTAAAGTTCCAACCTGCGTATTTATGCTGGCGTTGTACAGGCTATTTAAAAAAATCTAAATGTATCAAGTTCAGAAAAGGAATTTGACTAATTTTTTATGCTATTGCCCTAATTTAAATTGATAGATTTGTTTTTATTTTTTCATTGTTTTTACCACGGCCTGATATTTTACAGGAAGCTATGCAATATCATGCCGATGAATCAATTTTTACAAGTCACTCAAGACTAAATTTAAAATTATCACATATGTACCCAATCTATTATTTAAACCAAATATAAAAGAAAATTATTTACTTAATATCTAAGTTCAGCGATAAAACGTATGAAAATAATGAAGACGATATTTAAATAATTTAAAATAAGAAATGATTAAATGAGATGGTTAAAGGAATGACGTCATAATGATAGAAAAAAATGTTATTTTTACCTATTTATTATGCGATAAATTGATAAATTTAATCGCCTGCTCTTATCCTGGGTAAATAGGGTTTGAAATAATGGCACTTAACGCTCGAAAAGGGGGAAAGGGATGGATTTCGAACGTTTTAAATAGTATTTTTCGCTGTGATACGAATCCTATTTATACCAATTTATTTTAGAATCAGATCGATAGTTTAGGAGACGATAAACTTTACTCGCTTTGAATTTTGCTAAACCTAACTCATCATGAATCCAATATGGATGCCTAATCCATTCCAGGACCAACCGCTTCAGAAATTCGAGGACAGACGGACAGATAACTTAAGCTATTATTATATAGGGTGTATATTGCACTATAAATAGGCAAATATACTTCGGATTGCGTGCATTCTTTGTAGTATTTTTGAAGTAAGCAGTTAAAAATTAAGATAATTCTTTTTTTTTATGCATGAAAACTTTTTTTCTAATTTGTAGCGTTTTTCTATTTTTACATTTATTGTATTATTTCATTTATTGTAATTTCATTTATTGCATTATTTCATTTATTTATTTCATTAATTTAATCGAAGTAAATACTTGTCATGAAATAGCTAAGAAAAAAAATTTGCAGATGGAGATTATTCTTTTATTTTATAAATAATCTCTAGTGATAAGTGTTTGCATCAAGGTAATCCTATTAATAATTAACTGAAATTTTATTTTACATTTCTTTTATCTAAATTGTGAAATATTTCTTATATTTTTTAACCCATTGTTGACCGGCAGTTTTACTGAAAATTTATCTCATGACACTGGCTATTATTTCGTAATTGGATGTGGAAGTAACGGACAATCAGATAAAACATCCGCGTATAATTCATTGAAAGATTCTTCATTACGTTCCGCCATCGTTTTGTTTTAAATTTTTTAATTATTAAATATTTTTAGAACAAAAGATTTGGCATGTCTTATAAGCGAGAGACACAGCTTGTGTTATACTGACCAACAATTGCACTGTATCTTCTCCAAAACCTTTTGGAGTTGATCTGACTATTGTCAGATCATGAGGATAAGCCACACACACACACAATTGCACTGTATCTTCGCCAACAAAGAAAACAACAGCGATGCGAAAAAAACGCATCACGAGTTTACTCGTGGCCGGTCAGCAAAGTTCGGCCATAAAATCACGAGTTTAAAAAAACTCGTGAAAATGTCAACAATGTGTTTATATGTGGGATAATCTTCATTAAGTTCCCCCAAAAACATTTACGAATTTTTTAAAAGCTTTCCAAGCCATCAGCTTAGATCAAAGACAATTTATATGTAATGTAAATAATAAAGTATTTTGTTTTATTCCAAATATTTGTTAAATTTCCATGAATTTAAACATTCCTTTAATTTTTATTTATATTTTTATTTTTATTTGTTTATATTTTTTTAACATGTGGGATAATCTTTATTAAATTCACCCAAAGAACTTTTATGAATATTTTAAAACCTTTTCAAGCCATCAGCTTAGATCAAAGACAATTTATGAAATTCCAAGAAATTTATTTAGTCTTTTATTTGATATTAAATACGTAAATATATTTGATTCGGAAAAGATCTGTAAAAACACATTTATAAATATTCTTTTTATTTCAGCCTATATATAGATTTGATATCCTGAACAATTAGTTTTTGAGAATTAAACTTGAAACTAATATATATAATGTAAATAAAGTCTTTTATTTTTATTCCAAATATCTGTTAAATTTCCACGAATTTAAACATTCCTTTAATTTTTATTTATATTTGTTTATATTTATATTTGTTTATATTTGTTTATATTTATATTTATTTATATTTTATTTATATTTGTTATATTTTTTTAACATGTGGGATAATCTTCATTAAATTCACTCAAAGAACTTTTAGGAATTTTTTAAAATCTTTCCAAGCCATCAGCTTAGATCAAAGACAATTTATGAAATTCTAAGAAATTTATTTAGTCTTTTATTTTATATTAAATACGTAAATATACATGATCCGGAAAAGATCTGTAAAAAGACATTTAGAAATATTCTTTTTATTTCAGGCTATATATAGATTTGATATCCTTAACAGTTAGTTTTTGAGAATTAAACTTGAAACTAATATATATAATGTAAATAAAGTCTTTTGTTTTTATTCCAAGTATTTGTTAAATTTCCACGAATTTAAACATTCCTTTAATTTTTATTTATATTCATTTTTCATTTTTTATTTTATGTGAATTGTTACTTCTTTACAATGAGTTTTGCAAACATTTTCGATTTACTTACCTTCTAAAGGAGAGCTGCAATATAAATAGGAATATTCTTGATTAAATACACCTCAGATATATAAACACGTGAATCAGAATTTTCAAATTAATTTGAATGTAAATTAAAGTTTAAATAGATATCTAAGTTAAATATTATTCAATGATCGATGTTTTTTATACTTAGAATTTAATTTTCAATAGCTTGTACAATTTCTTGAAACTATGATTTTGTTCTTTTCTTTTTATTTTAAATTGAAGAACAGAAAAATTAGTTTAAAATAGCAACATATTTGTTTAAAACATGGTACTTAAGAATTGTATGTAAACCGGATAAATATTACAGACTTCGTTGAAATTTAATAAGCATTGAAACGTATTTTATATTTTTTTACACAATTTAAATTATATGAACTTAAATTACATTTTTAGGTTTATTGAATCATTAATTCTGTTTAATAATTTTCTAAACAATCACATGAGATTTTACTAATTTTATTAAGACTCTACTGAAAAGAGAATCTTTAAATACAAACAATTTGAACATTGTTTTCTTTCTCAACCTGTATACACACATACATATGTGTAATATGTGAAAATTGTTACACTTGAAATATGTCTGTGAAATTCTCCTTTTCCCATTTTCATTCTTTCATATCTATGTCCCCATCGTATAATATCTTATTCAAGAGAGTGTTTGGTGCTTAAATTCTTTCAAACCTGTTTCCTGAATCTAACTTTGAAATAAACGCTAATTTTCTGTCCACTATCCACATTTTCCAGCTGTCCCAATAAAATGGTTCATTTTTCCACTTATATATAAGAAGTGCGGCGAAATTAATCAGCTGACTACAAGTGAAAATTAGTCATTATTATGTTTATTTTGGCCCGGGCGTACTGGGCAGAGTTAGCCTAATTAATAAGTAGTCGTGACTCCATTACAAGAAGGCATCGAGTCCAACATGGAACTTTAATTTTATTCGAGATTGAGAAAAGACATGTTTCTCTGACAAGAACAGAGCATGGAATGACACATGAAAATACTTTCCCATTACAAAGTTAACTGCACAGCGAGAATGAGGAGAATTGTCTGCCAAGAGCTTAGTCAGCCATATTAACACTAAATTTACGGATGTTGATCATATACTTATTTTTACTGAAGTGAGCCAATTTGACTCATACAAGAAAATTGAAGTTTTTTGCAAAGAAAATAGTTCCAAATTAATTTAAATGAAATGTTTAATATAAAAAAATTCATGGAAAACATTTCTATTACATTTAGCACAATTGTTTCTACATCTGTTTCTTTTGCATGATTGTTGAACTTGACAATTCTTCCGTTCGTCAGTAGCATGAATTTCTGTCATTGGAATGGAAGTGTTCTCGACTTCTTCTCTATATTTACTTCTTAGCTCTTCAGCCAATTGGAAAATATCCCAGGCCTGATAGAACCAATAAATTTCATGTTATGCGATTAACTGTTAAACCATTCTATGAGTCAAATTGGCTCACAACCGTGAAAATAGGTATACCCCATTTGATAATGCGAAATGAAGGGGTCTGCGGGGAAGAGGAATGAAAGTTTATATATATTTTATTACTTAACTTAAAACCAACGTATGTTTTTGAAAAGTGATATTAAAGTTTTATTTATATATATATATATATATATATATATATATATATATATATATATATATATATGTATGTATATGAATGTATATATATGTATATGTATGTATATATATGTATATGTATGTATATATATGTATATATATATATATATATATATATAGTGATCAAATTTTTAATGAGTTAAATTGGCTCGGTCCATAAATCTAGTGTTAACAATCAGAAAGGAGCTTATATATATATATATATATATATATATATATATATATATATATATATATATATATATGTAATATATCAAAATTATTTCACTTTAATATTTCTTTAAAAACCTCCTCTTTCACATTCTATTTACTTAAGATCTTTTTCCCAGCCTCAAAATGTCTTAATCAACGTTAGTGTCCTCGACTTAAAATTCTTTCAATACGTTCCCTAAACTTTCTGCTGAACGATGGCCGAGTGGTTAGGGTGCTGGCCTTCGGAACCGGAGTTCTTGGGTTCGTAGTTCATGGATGTTCGTAGCCGTTCGGAATCGGCTTTAAGCAGTAGGTCCCGGTCTTATTAGCCCCCGTGTTGCAAAAAGTAGACCGTAGCGCTCCAAACCAAACCCTAAACTTTCTGTCCAATATATGTACATTTCCCGTCTATTCAACACATTTTCCAGTTGTCGCCTGCGCAAGGCTCAGTTTTCCCCCTGATCTAATAATTAAATTTTCTAACGAAGTTTCTTGTCCCTTGTCTATTTTCCCAGCCACAAAATGTCTTAATTAAAGGAGTGTCCTCGACTTAAAATTCTTCCAACACATTTCCCAAAGCTTTCTGTGCAATAGATGTAAATTTTCTGTTTATTCAACACATTTTCCAGCTGTCGCCGGCAAATGGCTCAGTTTTTTCGCTGATCTAACAGTTAAATTCGCTGTCTAATTTTCTCGTCCCTTGGGAAAATTCTATCTGCCTCGCTCTGGGGTACACCTCTGTTCCAGCAGAATGTGTTTCGTATGATTCTCTTGTCTGCCGTTGACTGGCAAATATGTCTTTTTAGCAGCTCCTCAATAAAGATTTCTCAAAATTGTGCTTCTCTTCAATGTGGCCCGACTTCAACAATATTCATTAGTCTAGCTGCATAGGCTTCTCCTTGCCTAGTATCCCGGGCAAGTAAAAACAATAAGGGCTACATAATTATTGTGATCGGCAGTTTTTATTTTACTGCATTACTCATATATCTTACACATCTTGACTAGAATAACGGCTTTTTCGAGGCGTATTTTACTTAGGCAAATCCTGGACAAGAATTTAATCGTTGGCACACATTTCTGGCTTTCCCCAATGCTATTACGAGTTCTCAACATCAAAGTTTTAAAACTTATTCCGTAGGATAGAATAGTACTTTCTGTATAGATAAACATTCCTTAAAACTATTTACTTTGATTTTAAGCTTCAAGCTTTCCAGCTGTTGTCGGCAAATGGCTTGGCTATTCCCCTGATCTTAACAGCTAAATTCGCTGAGTAAGTTTCTTGTCCCCTGGGAAAATTGTATTTGTCTTCGCTCTTGGGTGCACCTCTGTTCGAGCAAAGTGATTTTTGTGTCTTTCTCTTGTCTGCCTCTGACTAGTAAAGATGTCCTTTTCTAGCAGCTCTTAAATAAAATTTCGTTTAGACTTGGACTTGTGTGCCGTTCTCTTCAATGTGGCTAGACTGCATCTTATTTTATTACTGCTAAGCTGATTAGGCTTTTCCTTGCCCAGTAGCCCGGGCAAGTAAAAAGAATAGGGGCTATAATTTCAAATGTGTCCAGCAGTTTTATAATTCCTGGATTACATATATATATGTCAGTTTTAAAAGGGGAGTTAAGAATTAAGCGAGTTATAATCAAACTTAGTTGGAACTCGTTAAATATAACGTAATAGGAGAAAGACACACCCTCAAGCGTAACTATATGTGAAGAAGTCGAAGCGGGAGTAGATATAGGAATTTTGCTTAGGTAGCAACGCCAAAAGACAGTTCTGATTGGAAACTCGGGCTGATAATATTCTCCACGCTTGTTTCTCCAAGATGAGAACAAAGGATATCTAACTGGCATAGCCATAGACAGAGGAATTGCAATAAAGCAGTTTTATATATGAAATCAAATGTGTCTTTCTTGCCTTAACCACTCGTTCATGTCATATATATAAAGGGAAAAAGTTAGAGAAAGAGAGAGAGAGAGAGAGAGAGAGAGAGAGAGAGAGAGAGAGAGAGAGAGAGAGAGAGAGAGAGAGAGAGAGAGAGAGAGAGAGAGAGAGAGAGTAAGAGAGAAACAAGCGAGTGGAGAGACAAAGAAAGAAAATGTGTGAGTCTCAAATCGAGACCTTGGTAATTCTAATTTTTAGACTTTTCTGAGTTTAGGACTTTTTCTTATAATTTTTTCTTATGTAAAAATACAATGTAAATGTCATTCCTCCCTCCACGAACTTATGTGTAAGTTATGCCTGAAATCGTTTCGCAGCCCTAAAATGAAAAGTGTCAGCTATGGAATCCTAATATAATGGAGATGTGAAATTGTCATTTTGGGATTGGACTTGCAATCACTAATGTATTAGTATCTCTTCCAATTGACTCATTTTGTTACAAACTTAGAAGAATCTTCCGTTTTTTTCACTTCTGTTTTTACAACTGATTTGGAGGAATATGAACTTGGTATTTGAAACGCATAAAGTATAAAAAAATTTGCCTTTAAAAACCATTACAAGAATACAACGGATGTGAATTCAGTTTTAAAAATTGCACCTTCTAACATACAAACTCTATATAATTAATAAATATTATGTATATTATGTAAAGTAAATAAGAAAATCTAATTTAAATCATAAGATACAAAATTAATAATGGATTTAAAAAAAAAGCGACAATTGGGAAAATGTCTGGCTTTTGAACCTTTCCGAATTTCTATCGTCTGAAATTGAGACTATTATACGCACACATACATCTATCTATCTATCTATATACAGGATATCTATCTATCTATCTATCTATCTATCTATCTATATACAGGATATCTATCTATCTATCTATCTATATACAGGATATCTATCTATCTATCTATCTATCTATCTATCTATATACAGGATATCTATCTATCTATCTATCTATATACAGGATATTTATCTATCTATCTATCTATTATACAGGATATCTATTTATCTATCTATCTATATACAGGATATCTATCTATCTATCTATCTAT